>CAUYWD010000458.1:0-65000 GCA_963576735.1 Bedellia somnulentella | reverse complement strand
CCTAACCTAACCTAACCTAACCTAACCTAACCTAACCTAACCTAACCTAACCTAACCTAACCTAACCTAACCTAACCTAACCTAAACTAACCTAACCTAACCTAACCCAATCCCGCGCACCACGCCTCTCGGCGTCCATCTCGGGGGACTTGAAGTCCCCCACTCCCCCTTGTGCTTCCTCAGCACCGCAGACGTTTGGGCCACAAGTTCCAAACGCCCGCCCCCTCGAGGTTCTCCTTGCGGAGTAGCAGACTGCAACCCGCCGGTCGCAGCCCACCACCTCACGGATTTTTTAACGAGGTTTTGTCCTCGGATTTTTGCGGAAGGTTTACTCCTCTTCCGATTTTTTATAGAGGTTTACTCCTCGCGGTCAAGCCTACACCTCGGCAAGACCCTCGGCCCTGGAAGTGTAATACTGCCAGGGTTACGAGTTCCCCTCTTGCTCCCGTTCCCTCTCTACACCTCGAAAGGAAAACGGGAGCAACCCACCCCATGATTTTTAACGAGGTTTTCTCCTCCGATTTTTTATAGAGGTTGACTCCTCGCGACCTGCCAGTGACGGCAAGGCCCTCGGTCCCAGCAACAGCGGCTACAACTGTTGCTAGGGTTACGATTTGCGTCGCTTCCCCTGTCCCCTCTCCTAATGAGAGGGATACTGGGAGCGACGCCACCTCGGTGCATTAGCTTCACCCCGGATGGCTAGTCCGGGGCTACTGAGCCCCCACGCCACGACAAGGCTGCACCGTGTGGGGGAACCTAACCTAACCTAACCTAACCTAACCTAACCTAACCTTTTTTTTTTTTTTTTTTTTCGAGGGGGAAATCTTCAGAAAGATACCTTGCCGCATGGGGTTTACAGCAGGGTTATGTGGGATTCTTACCCACTAAAACCCCCTCGGTAGCCGGCCTCAGCGCATGCAGGAGTCATCGGGATCTCACTGAACACACCAATGACCCCCTTGCGCGTCACCCAGTAGGGTACTTCCCGTGGAATTTCCATTATTACCGCTTGCCTAGCGGTTGAGCATTATTCGGCTACAGAATATTACCCACTGCCCTGGGTCACTTTGTAGAATTAGGTCCCCTTCCTTAGTTCTGTGATCCTGTTTGTTCCTTGTTAGGCGCCTCTTACACCAAGTGGGAAAGACTGTAGGCTTATTCTTAAACCCAGCTCTACAGGGTACAGTGAGGGTATCAAGGACGGACATTACCACCGCCCCTGCGTCGTCGTTGCCTTCGAGTGGGATCAGCCCTCTCCCGATCCCGCTCATTTGCCTCTTTCTTGAGCATTACTGCTTCACAAAAAGAGACAACGGCGCTCCAATTTTCTCGACAAGCCAGCATAGCTTCGACTAATGCCGGTGGAGAAAGGTCATGCCCAATTTTTTGAGTAAGGGTGCTCCTCTCGTTTGCCCATGCTGGACAATCCTCCAGAGTATGTTGGGCGGAATCTATGGTTCCGTCACAGTGGTGACATTTAGCTGTTTCTTCACGTCCTATTCTGTGAAGGTACTCACCGAAACAGCCATGTCCAGTGAGCACCTGGGTAAGCCTATAGGTGACGCTACCACCGCCTCGATCCAACCAAGTGGTAAGACTTGGCAGAATTGCACTGACCGTGCGACGCCTCATTGATAGTGGTTCTTCTAACCTTTCCTGCCATGAGTCAATAGCTTGTCGACGCATTTGCTGCCGCAATCCTTCCATTTCTCTCCCAGTAGGGTTACCAACTGAAGAACGCAGTTCCTTGTACACATTTGCATCAACGTTTGCAAGTATATCAAAGGGAGGCATTCGTGCCAAGAGAGTTGCCGCGTCAAAGGACAAGGTTCGGTATCCTCGAGCAACCCGTATAGCTATTTGGCGCTGAGCACTATTCAACTTCATTCTGTTTTGACGAGTAAGTTTATCAGACCACACTGGTGCCGCGTAGAGGGCTATGGATCGGATAACCCCTGCATAAAGTCGCCGAACTTCCTCCCTTGGGCCTCCAAGATTCGGTAATAGTCTGTGCATGGCACCAGATACTTTTTGAATCCGTGGAAGCAGTTTCTCGAAGTGTTCGGTAAATTTCCAACGGCTATCTATTAGGACTCCAAGGTATTTCATACAGTGGCCTACCTCTACATTTGCATCTCCGACTCTGATTGAGTAATTAGGAGGTTCCTGATTACTGGGAAGATTGTGAAACCAGATAGCTTCCGTTTTGTGAGGAGCCACTTTCAGCCCAATGCTTTCAATTTTGGAAACAACTCGAGCAACACTCAGTTCTGTAAGTCGGGCAGCCCTCTGAAAATTTTCGGCTTCAACTAATACAAGTGTGTCGTCGGCATAACAAACCAATTTTGAGCCTGATGGCAGGTTACTACGTAAGACGGTATCATAGGCGAGGTTCCACAATAGTGGACCAAGCACTGACCCTTGAGGAACACCACATTCTACTGCCTCAGTGTAAGAATCTCCGCTACGACCAACATAGGTTATAGATCTATTGCTCAGGTATGTATTCACAATATTTTGCAGGTACAAGGGCACGTTATGATAGATAAGTGCCTCTCGTATTGCTTCCCAGGGGAGCGTATTAAAAGCATTAATAATATCTAGGCTCACAGCCAACATTACATTTCCCTCGGAGACTGTTTGTTCCGAAAGGAAGCGGACGCGGAGTATTGCATCCACGGTTGACCTTCCCTTTCGGAACCCAAATTGGGAATCCGATAAGTTGGGGCCAGTTACAGATAAATGCTCTGTAATACGATCGCCAATGATCCGTTCAAAAAGCTTACCAGCCTCATCAAGTAGACAGATGGGTCGGTATGCCGAAGGAGATGATGTGACCCTACCTTCTTTATGTAGCAGAACAAGTTTTGCCTTTTTCCAGATCAAAGGAAATACTCCAAGGCGGAGGCAGCTAGTAAACAGTCGCTTCAGACGGTCTCCAAGGATGCTAAGAGCCAATACCCAGGCACGGCCTGGAATCCCATCAGGACCTGGAGCAGTGTTTTTTGCTGCCAAGCGTTTAACGGACCAATTGAATTCCTCCGTCGATATGTCCAATTCGTCCGTCCATAAAGGCTGGTCCAGTTGGTCAATGACGGGGGAAGGGTTTGCATTGGCACGCGGAAACAAAGTATCCACTATTTGTACCGTGAAATCTGGTTCTAAGGTCTCTGTAAGTGGGGGTACCCACGGACGCAGTTTCCCCATTACCATCTTATACGGGCGTCCCCATGGATCTCTGTCCAGTTTTTCCAGAAGTTCCTTCCAGGCGTTGGCTTTAGCGTTCGCTATGGCGATTTGGAACGCCACTGTTGCCTCTCTGTACGAAGCATAAGCTATGGCCTTTTCTTCGGGAGTAGCTCGCCGCCTTCTACGGGCTCTCGTATACTGGCGTCTGCTAGACCAGCACACATTGCGAAGATGCGTAATTTCGTCCGTCCACCAATATTCTTTTTTGCGCTCCACAGGTTTACTCCGAGGCATTGAGCTATCACAAATATCGGTCATGGTGTCTCGGAACCAGATGGCCGTATTTTCAGGGTTCGCTTCTTCTAGCTCTTCAGCCCAGTCTGCAACGTTGGCAGCGGCTATCAGGAGATCCCGATTAAGCTGCTTGAGGGACCATCGTTGTGGCAGGTTATTTTGTGGCCGGACTCCACCCGTGTGTGACTGAACTTTTACAACCATCTCGATATATTGGTGATCGGATAGTGTAACTTCACCATCCGCAACTCTCCACCCTGTTACAATTCGTGAAGCTGACGGACTTGCCCACGTCAAATCGACAATAGACTCGCCTTGCCATCGGATGCACGTCGGTACAGATCCTTGGTTTAAAAGTCCGAGGTTGAATTCCGAAGTCCATCCTAGAAGGGTGTCACTTTTCGGCTCACTCATGGTGTCCCCCCATATATGTGAACGAGCGTTGAAGTCGCCAAGAACCAAAATAAAGTTTGAAGTAATGCTTCGAACGCCCATCGATAACCCGTCCAAGTACCTTTCGTACTCGGCAAGGGTACAATTGGGTGATACATAGCAGCCAACTATTGCAAAATGACCCCATGATACAGCAACCCATCCGTGTCCTTTTGTTAGGAGAGACATTGGTAAATTGTTAGAAATGCTACTCCAATATACAGCAACCAAGCCCGCACTGTCTCCAAACCAGCGGGGATGATTTGGTACAACATAGGGCTCTGAGACTACAGCTACAGCCGCAGACTTGGCCGCTATGTTATGAGAGAGTAAATCTTGTGCCCCCCTGCAATGGTTAACATTGCATTGTATGATCTTTAATGAGGTCATTGTTGCATTGCTGTTGGTCCCCCCTGAGTATCAATGCTTTCTGTGTCTGGCACTGCAGGAACATTAACACTTTGAGTTAGATCGCCTTTTTTTTGGTATTTTTTGGCAAACAGTTCTTACTTCCCAAACGGTGATCTGCAGGTCTGCCCAGATCCATACAAAGTGGACATTTGGGGTTCAGAGTCGTGCATTCACGCACCTTGTGCCCCAAACCCCCGCATTTAAAGCACCGATCCCCGCGGTCGATTGTGCTGCCACATTGATTTCTCACGTGACCAAGTTCCAGGCACTTGTAGCACTGTAAAGGTCTAGCTGTTAATGCTTCTACGCGAGCCGAAATCCAGCCTACCTGTAACTTTTTAGCAGCAACGAGATCGCTCACTACTTTCAGGGGACATTTTACCCAAATAGAACCAAGCCTATTCTTGGCGCTGTTTATTGCACCAACTTTGACGTCATTTGGAGAGCAACCGCTATATTTGACTATGGCGGCCGATACATCCGCTGGGGTGATAGAATCGTCTAGATCTTTTATTCTTAGCTCTCCACATTTGATCGGACGAGATATGCGCACGTTGAGGTCTGAGAGAGCTTGTATCATCTGAGATGCCAGGGTATCAGCCTTGGTAGCACTGTCAGGACCTGGAACCTCCAGGAGAAGTCCTCCTGTTATGGTCCGCTTTTGGCGGATTGCTGGTATGCCTAAATCTGTCAAGTTGATCCTCGATTTGGCAGCAGACATTACTTCCCCATACGTTGAGTTGCTACCCTCGGGTACCGTTATGGTTATGACGGCATTTTTTGGTGGCTTTGGAGGCCTTTTCTTTTTTCTTGAATTTGATGCAGCTTTTGCAACTTTTTTCTTTGACGCCGGCACTTGCTGTTTCGGTTTTGACGTTTTGTTTTTACGTCCAGCCACAGTTGCCCACGTTTCTGCAGTAGAAGTTTGTAGCTCGTGGCAAGGCCTCGACACCTCGGGCAAATCAGCGTTCAAAGGCTGTGGCGGTGGTTTCCGCTTCCTCGGTCTTTTTCCTTTTGCAGGGTTTTCTAGCGGCTCCGTTCGTGTATTTATGGAAGGCGTGTTTTTCCTCAAAGGTGGCCTGATAGCCCTTCCTGGGAACAATTCTTCCATAAAAGCAGCAAATTTATTGTTTATCAGAGCTTCTACTGTTTCCAGCTCTATTGGCTTCGGTGCCACCGATCTTGGTGCTGGTAGTGCGGGGGCTGAAGATGGACCCCTATTTACAAGAGTTCGTTTAGACATTTCAGCCATTTGTTTTTCTAGACCGGCTACTCTTGTTCGCAGTTCCTGGTTCTCTTTTATAAGACGTTCGTCGTTGCAGCTTTTCGAAGTTCGTTGAGTCAATTCAACTGCGGCCGCTTCAAAGAGCCTAGCTGCTGCTTTTAGGTCCCTCACGAAAGTGCCCTTAAGGTTCCTGGACTTGTCAGCAACATGATCTACCTTTGTTACAGCCTCTAAAACCTGAGCGCTTATTTCGGCTGTAGGCTGCGACTTCAAATCTGCACTCCAATCAATCACCTGATCAATTGGAAGAGGTTCAGCAAACTCATCATTTGTTGTTTTTTTAGGAACCACTCTTCTCCTTTGCGCAGTGACTCCACCACTTTTGGACTCAGTTTTTCGTTTCCGCGATGCTGTGGACAATACTGAAACTGACGACGCAAAAGACACAGATGACTTCAAGGAACTATCGCTCAACTCTCCATCGTCCATATCCTCTCCATATACGCTCGACGCTGTTCCCGGACGACTGTCCAGAACAGCATAACGATTTAGCCGCCGATGGGCCTCTAAGTCTTTCAAACTTAGATGATGGGTGTTGCTCCCCCCAGAATACGAGGAGCAGCCCGCATCTTTCGACGCAGGGAGGGATTCTCCACCGGTTGAGCCGGTGGTACCCTCCTGGGGTAATTGTTTTCTTTTTTCACTCATCATGGTATTTTGGTAGGCAATTTTACCCTCGGCCTACCATCGAGCTTTTCCCTTTTCCCCCCCGCGCTAGGGACTGGAGACCCTCCAGCCATTCATCTTATCGGCACGCTGACCTTAAGATTAGGGTAATTTTTTATAGAGGTTTTCTTCCTCGCGGCTCAGACCTCAATGGACTGATCCCCCGTTCCCACAAAAGTAGGTTTACGGGTTGGCCGACAGTATCATGAGGATACTGCCGCCCCTCCATCACCAGCCGCCCACTATGGGGTCCGAAGCTGGGACCGAAACTACCACGAAACAGAAACCTGGCCGCTTGATACAGACAGACGCCAGGTTCTAACAACCGCCCCAGCCGCCCAATGTGGATCAAACGCTGGGGCTCAACTCAACCAGGTTACCCGATGCGGGCAAGACTCATCGAAAAGCCAAGCACATGAAGTGCAACGGCTTCACGTCCGCTTACTGCTGCCTCTGAAAGCAGAGGAGAGAAACGGACCCACCGCGATGCCATTAGCTTCACCCCGGACTGGATCGCCCGAGGCTACTGAGCCCCCACGCCACGACAAGACTGCACCGTGTGGGGGAACCTAACCTAACCTAACCTTTTTTTTTTTTTTTTTTTTTTTTTTTTTTTTTTTTTTTTTTTTTTTTTTTTTTTTTTACGTGGGGAAATCCTCATGGATTCCCCGCCGCATGGGGGTGCGACGGGGATATGTCAGACTCGTACTGACTAAAACCCCACGGTGGTCCTTCTTGGTGCCTGTTTGTGGAGCCTTCGGGTCGTCTGGCATTAAGCAATTCATCGCCGCTGACTCCACGCACCTAACGCTTGTCAGCGTTCCATCTTAAGGGGGGGGACAGAACCCCCTTTTCCTCATTTGTAGTCCCGGACGCTCAGGACCACCTAAGCGCCCGTCCTTCTTGGGCAGGGTTTGGTAGCGCACAGATAGCCCCACTCTGCACGCCTCCTGCCCGTGGAGCCCCGCTTTCGGCGACGCACGCCATATGGGGGCTCCGTGGTCTTAGAAGACCCTAACCGAGGCCGCGGTGCGTCAGTGGTTCCTGGCACCGCGGCGACGACGGCCCCTTCCAGTGGGGTCCGCCAACTCCCTCTCTCTTTCGGCGGCCTCCTTTGCAAGCATGACGTGTTCGCAAAAGGAGGCCGCCGCCGCCGCCCACGCATCGGGTCTCTCCACCATGGCCGTGACTAAGGCTGGTAGAGAGAGATCCGGGCCAACGATCGCCCGGAGTGCTGCCCTCTCGTCGTCCCAAGCTGGGCACACCTCAACGGTGTGTTGCGCCGTATCTTCGGGGCAGTTCAGACAGTGGTGGCAACGAGCAGCCTGCTCCTTGCCCAGCCGCCACAGGTATTTCCCGAAGCAACCATGCCCGGAAAGGACCTGTGTCAGCCGAAAGCTCAGAGATCCGTGCTCTCGCTGCAACCACTGCGTGAAGACGGGGAGAATGGCCTCCACCGTCTTGTGCCCCGCGCTCGGCTGTCCCAGCCGTAGCGCCCAAGCTTCCAGGGCAGCAGCTTCAACCTCCGTTTTGTAAGCCGCAGTTTCCCGTTGCGTGGGCCAGTGGCCCTGAGTCCGCCGTTCTTCTCGCCAATGGAAAGTGGATGCTAGAACGTTTGCATCCAAATCCCATGGCAAAGAACCCGCCAAAAGGCAGGCAGCCTCCCGGGATACCGTTCGGTATCCCCTTGACGCCCTTACGGCCATAAGACGTTGCGGCGCATTAAGAAGCGCCGCATTTGAACCATTAAGGGCGTCTGACCAAACTGGGGAGCCGTACATAGCCATGGACCGTACGACTCCCATGTAGAGCTGCCTGCACCCGTCCCGAGGGCCCCCTAGATTCGGCAAGAGTCTGCAAAGCGCAGCTGCCGCAACCATAAGTCGGGGCCCCAAGCGCTCGAAGTGAGCGCGGAACGTCCAACGGCCGTCGAGCACTAATCCCAGATATTTCAAAGTGGACTCGACGGCAATCCTCACGCCACCCACAACGATGGCGGATTCTCCCTCTGGCGGACGGTTCCGAGGCCCATGGAACCACATGGCCTCGGATTTGTTCAGGGCCACTTCAAGGCCCAGAAGCCTTATACGGCGCACTACGTGTGCCACTCCCGCTGTTGCGCGGATGGCGGCTTCCCTGAATGTTTTTCCCCGAGCCGTCACTAGGGTGTCGTCTGCATAGCAGGTGAGTTGGACACCCCAGAGGTTGGCACCGCGCAAGACCCAGTCATAGCCGATGTTCCACAGGAGCGGCCCTAGAACAGAGCCCTGTGGCACACCGCAAGACATTGCGCGACTACTCCAACCCTCCCGAACCGGATAGGTTATAGAACGGTCCGAGAGGTACGACTCGAGGATCCTCAATACGTACGGAGGCACTGCATGATATTTGAGTGCCTCTAGTATACAGGGCCAGGGCATGGTGTTGAAAGCGTTAGCGATGTCCAATGACACCGCCAGCACAACTTCGCCCTGGCTTACCGCCTCATCCGCGATTGCGCGAACGCGCAAAACTGCATGCACCGTTGAGCGGCACCGGCGGAAGCCGTACTGTTGGTCCGACAGATTTGGACCTATGTCGTCGAGGTGCTCGGCGATTCGGGCAGAGATCACTCTTTCAAAAAGTTTGCCCGCCTCGTCGAGCAGCACGATCGGCCGAAACGCCGATGGTTCGACGGAGTCAGCGGGGCGTCCCTCTTTGCGCAATAGGACTAGTTTTCCTACCTTCCAAGGCTTAGGAAACGCACTTTGGGTTAAGCACATGGAAAGCAGGGTCCGGAATTCCTCCTCAAGATAGGGCTCTAGTGCAGCGACCAAGGCTCGCCCCGGGATTCCATCTAGTCCCGGGGCCGTCTTTTTTGCCTTTAACCGCTTTATTGCGACCGCCAACTCCGCTTCCGTCACCGCTGGAACAACCTCGACTGCATCCGCCGGACTATGCCGCACCGGAGCCATCAACGGGGGCTGGTGTTCTGCTCTTGCCGGGAACAAGGCCGATACCACGTTTTCAACAACCTGAGGCTGGAGACTCGTAGTTAGTGGGGGTGCCCAGGGGCGGAGTTTTTGTCGTGCCGCTCTATATGGCCTTCCCCACGGGTCGTTATTCAGAGTCTCCAGCATCTCCGTCTCCAGCATCTCCGAACCTAACCTAACCTAACCTAACCTTACCTAACCTAACCTAACCTAACCTAACCTAACCTAACCTAACCTAACCTAACCTAACCTTAGCTACGGCTGCACTGATCTCCTCTACTGAGACAGAGTCATCCAAACCCACTAGACGAACAACTTCTGTTTTAGTTGGCCTAGACACCCTGGCTGAGTCCAAAGGAAGAACTTCTCGTAATTTTGCAGCTAGCGTGTCTGCCTTTGCCGAGGCCTGCTCCCCCGAAATTTCAAACTTACGAGCCCCGGTTATGGCTGAACGAATTCTCATGGGCCCAATACCTAAACCGGACAAATTTATTTTTGCCTTGGCGTCGGACATAAGGTTTCCTAGAGTGATTCCTTTTCCGGCTGCACCCTCCGTCAAGGTAACAATCACCGCGGCAGAACGCGGAATCCTCAATTTTTTGGCAGCCACCTTAGCCGTCACTTTTTGTGGGGCTTTAGCTTCAGCACTTGCGTTCTTCTTCTTTTGGCCACGGCGTACCACTGTTGCCCATGTTTCCCCAACAGGAGCCGAGGAAGGGCCAGCCACTGGTTGTGGTGAAGATTTTGAAGTAGCCGGCATCGAAGGTAACGGTTTGGATAAAGGCTGTAGGGATGAGGGTTTAACACTCTTATTCCCTTTTCCCTTCCCTTTATTCTTCTTCGCCACTTCTTCCCCATTCTTAAAATTGCTGCCCTGTGTGGGTTGTGATGGAGGTGAGACTTCCGTTGATTTGGCTTTAGCAGCTTTATCGGCAGCTAAAGGTGGCCTCAGACGTTTCTCTGGGAGCAGACGCCCCTCTAGAGCCTCCAATCGTGCATTAACCATAGTCCCCACCTGGACCATGATTGTTTGTGCTAGGGTTTCATTAATTTCTACGTTAGAGCCACTCTGTCTGATTTCAGCCCGTAGACCTTCCAGCTCTTTTTTAAAAGCTATGTGCTCTTGATGAAGGTCATCATAACTGATTTTCATCAATTGCAGTTCCTTCTTGAGACGACTATTCTCCGTCTGGAGCTTCATTGTTTCTATTGTCGAAGTACGCTCTGACAATGCCTCCGACGACTCCTTGATAGAAGCGTATGCGTTTTTAAGAGCTTTGACATAGGGACCCTTTAGTGACTTCGATTTATTTGCCACATTCAGGATAACGGACAAGTGTTCCTGAACGTGGTTAAATAGATCACCCGCCGTCTTTTCCGAAGCAGGAATAGCAGTCTCCGCTACCTGCGCACGCTTTTTCTCCTGAAGCAGGTTGTACCGCTCCATTTGATGCAAAATGTCATCTGATTGTTTCAGCATGAAGTCTTCCCTCTTAGCTGCGGCAGCTTCTTGTCGAGCTCTTCCGATGCCAACATATTGGCCTGTGCTCGGAGGTCTACCACGCCCTCTTTTGGATGGCGCCTTCTGATTTGCGCCACTACCAGACATTTGGTCTTCCGACTCAGAGGCACTGGACCTGCTCTCAGCAGGGCGCTTTCTCGGAGTCTCTGCTACGCTCTTAAACGACATTAGTGATGAATCACTCATGTGACCCTCACTCGTCTCCGAATCTGTAAGTCGTAGGCCAAGCCGCTCATATTGCAGTTTTTTGGAAAGATCTAGTCTTTCCAAATAAACCCGCGCCGAATCATTATGCATTTCAAAGTCCTTAGTTTTGCTGTGGTCGTTGTTACGCAAGCCCTTTGAAGAAGAGCCTGCGAGGCAGTTTTTGCCCCCCCCAGAATACGTGGGGGCGCCTTCCGCGGACGCGGAAGGGTGGGATTCCCCCTCTCGGGGACCCACCTGGGTAAATCTATTCAAACTTGCCTTATTATCCATTTTAGTTTTGGTAGGCTTTACCCTCGGCCTACCATCGAGCTTAACCCCCTACCCCTGCGCTAGGCACTGGATCCCCTCCAGACACTCATCCCCTCGGCACGCTGACCTTGGGATTGGGGTAATTTTTTATAGAGGTTTTCTTCCTCGCAGCCCAGACCTCAGTGGCCTGAGCCCCCGTTCCCACCGAAGTAGGCTTACGGGTTGGCCGGCAGTATCATGAAGACACTGCCGCCCCTCCATCACCAGCCGCCCAATGTGGGTAGCTGGGACCGAACGCAAGACAGAACCTGGCCGACCGATACGACACAAACGCCAGGTTCTAACTTAACAACGACGCCTACTCGGTACATTGGCTTCACCCCGGGCTGGATTGCCCGAGGCTACTGAGCCCCCACGCCACGACAAGGCTGTACCATGTGGGGGAACCTAACCTAACCTTTTTTTTTTTTTTTTTGTCGTGGGGAAATCCTCATGGATCCGACGTCACCCGGCGGGGTGACGAAGGTATGTCGGACTCTTACCGACTAAAACCCCACGGTGGCCATCTTCGGTGCTTTGATGCGGGATTGGTGGGAACGCCCGTGGCAGTCTACCTCCAATCCCGCGCACCACGCCTCTCGGCGTCCATCTCGGGGGACATGAAGTCCCCCACTCCCCTCTGTGCTTCCTCAGCACCGCAGACGTTTGGGCCACAAGTTCCAAACGCCCGCCCCCTCGAGGTTCTCCTTGCGGAGTAGCAGACTGCAACCCGCCGGTCGCAGCCCACCACCTCACGGATTTTTTAACGAGGTTTTGTCCTCGGATTTTTGCGGAAGGTTTACTCCTCTTCCGATTTTTTATAGAGGTTTACTCCTCGCGGTCAAGCCTACACCTCGGCAAGACCCTCGGCCCTGGTAGTGCAATACTGCCAGGGTTACGAGTTCCCCTCTTGCTCCCGTTCCCTCTCTACACCTCGAAAGGAAAACGGGAGCAACCCACCCCATGATTTTTAACGAGGTTTTCTCCTCCGATTTTTTATAGAGGTTGACTCCTCGTGACCTGCCAGTGACGGCAAGGCCCTCGGTCCCAGCAACAGCGGCTACAACTGTTGCTAGGGTTACGATTTGCGTCGCTTCCCCTGTCCCCTCTCCGAATGAGAGGGATACTGGGAGCGACGCCACCTCGGTGCATTAGCTTCACCCCGGATGGCTAGTCCGGGGCTACTGAGCCCCCACGCCACGACAAGGCTGCACCGTGTGGGGGAACCTAACCTAACCTAACCTAACCTAACCTTTTTTTTTTTTTTTTTTCGTGGGGAAATCCTCATGGATCCGACGGTATGTCGGACTCTTACCGACTAAAACCCCACGGTGGCCAACTATGGTACACATGTGTGGAGTCCCTGGCGACTTTACCATAGGCAACATCCACAGACTCCACGCACCTGCTGCAAAAAGCAGCCCATCTCGGGGGACTTAAAGTCCCCCACTCCTCCTTGTGCTTCCTCAGCACCGCAGGCGTTTGGGCCACAAGTTCCAAACGCCCACCCCCTCGAGGTTCTCCTTGCGGAGTAGCAGACTGCAACCCGCCGGTCGCAGCCCACCGCCTCACGGATTTTTTAACGAGGTTTTATCCTCGGATTTTTGCGGAAGGTTTACTCCTCTTCCGATTTTTTATAGAAGTTTACTCCTCGCGGTCAAGCCTACGCCGCGGCAAGACCCTCGGCCCTGGAAGTGCAAGACTGCCAGGGTTACGAGTTCCCTTGATTTTTTAACGAGGTTTTCTCCTCACCCAGTCCGCTTACTACTCACTCTGAAAACAGAGGAGAGAAGCGGACCCTTGGTGCATTGGCTTCACCCCGGGTGACCAACCCGGGGCTACTGAGCCCCCACGCCACGACAAGGCTGCACCGTGTGGGGGAACCTAACCTAACCTAACCTAACCTAACCTAACCTAACCTTTTTTTTTTTTTTACGTGGGGAAATCCTCATGGATCCGACGCCACCCGGTGGAGTGACGAAGGTATGTCGGACTCTTACCGACTAAAACCCCACGGTGACTCTTCACTGGTGCCTTATTGTAGGGTCCGTGGGCTTTCTAGACCATTGGCAATACGTACCACGGACCCTACGCACCCAACGCCGAAAGGCATCTCTTCTCAGGGGGTTTTTACTTTTGTTAGCCCCCTTTTCCTTCCTGTCTCTTTGCAGCAGACGCTCAGAGTCACTTGAGCGCCTGCCCGTCGCGGGCAGGTTGAGTCGACACACAAAGCCACCGATTTGCGTGCCACCTGCCTTTGGAGCCCCGTCTTCGGCGGTGAACGCTCACGGAGCTCCTTGGTCTTGAATAAGACCATTCAATGCCGCGGGCATACTAGTGTCTTGCACCGCGGCGGCGAGTCCCACGTCTTGTAGGATCCGCTATCTCCCTTTCCCTTTCGGCGGCCTCTTTCGCAAGCATTACATCTTCACAGAAAGAGGCCACCGCCGCCCACGCTTCGGGGCTTCCCACCATGGCCGCAACTACGGCCGTCAGGGATAGATCTGGGCCAATGCTTGCCCGGAGTGCTGCCCTCTCCCCAGCCCAAGCTGGGCACTCTTCAAGAGTGTGATGCGCCGTGTCTTCGGGGCAGTTCAGACAGTGGTGGCAACGAGCAGCCTCCTCTTTGCCCAGCCGCCACAGGTACTTACCGAAGCAACCATGCCCGGAAAGGACCTGTGTCAGCCGGAAGCTCAGAGATCCGTGCTCCCGCTGCAACCACTGCGTGAAGACGGGGAGAATGGCCTCCACCGTCTTGTGCCCCGCGCTCGGCTGTCCCAGCCTGAGCGCCCATGCCTCGAGGGCAGCAGCCTCGACCTCCTGCTTGTAGGCCGCAGTCTCCCGTTGCGTGGGCCAGTGGCCCTGCGTCCGCCGATCTTCGCGCCAGTGGAAAGTGGACGCGAGGACTTTCGCGTCCAAATCCCATGGCATGGAACCCGCCAATAGACAGGCAGCCTCTCGGGATACCGTACGGTATCCCCTTGACGCCCTGATGGACATAAGGCGCTGCGGCGCATGAAGAAGCGCCGCATTAGCCCCGTTCAGGGCGTCTGCCCAAACTGGGGAGCCGTACATTGCACTCGATCGTACGACCCCCATATAGAGCTGCCTGCTCGCGTTCCTGGGGCCCCCAAGGTTTGGCATGAGTCTGCTAAGAGCAGCGGCCGCAACCATTAGCCGGGGCCCCAAACGCTCGAAGTGAGCGCGGAACGTCCAACGGCCGTCGAGCACTAATCCCAGGTGTTTCAAAGTGGACTCGACGGCAATCCTCACGCCGCCCACGACGATGGCGGATTCCTCCACTGGCGGACGATTCCGAGGCCCATGAAACCACATGGCCTCGGACTTATTCAGGGCCACTTCGAGGCCCAGAAGCCTTATGCGGCGCACAACGTGCGCCACTCCCGCTGTTGCGCGGATGGCGGCCTCCCTGTATGTTTTCCCTCGAGCCGTCACTAGGGTGTCGTCTGCATAGCAGGTGAGCTGGACACCCCAGAGGTTGGCGCCGCGCAGGACCCAATCGTAGCCGATGTTCCACAGGAGCGGCCCTAAGACTGACCCCTGTGGCACACCGCATGACATAGCGCGGCTTTCCCAACCCTTCCGAACCGGATAAGTGATAGAGCGGTTCGAGAGGTACGACTCGAGGACCCTCAATATGTATGGAGGCACTACATGATACTTGAGTGCCTCTTTAATACAGGGCCAGGGCATGGTGTTGAAAGCGTTGGCGATGTCCAGTGACACCGCCAAAACCACTTCACCCTGTGCGACCGCCTCATCCGCTACTGCGCGAACGCGCAACACTGCGTGTACCGTTGAGCGGCATCGGCGGAATCCAAACTGCTGGTCCGATATGTTTGGACCTACTTCATCGAGGTGCTCGACGATTCGGGCAGAGATCACCCTCTCGAAAAGTTTGCCCGCCTCGTCGAGCAGCACGATAGGCCAAAACGACGATGGTTCGACAGAGTCGGCGAGGCGCCCTTCCTTTCGTAGGAGGACGAGCTTGCCCACCTTCCAAGGCTCTGGGAATACCCCTTGTGCCAGGCACAGGGAAAGCAGGCCCCGAAACTTCTCCTCCAGGAAGGGTTCCAGCGCGACGACCCAGGCTCGCCCCGGGATGCCGTCTAGTCCCGGGGCTGTCTTCTTCGCCTTGAGTCGCTTTATTGCCACCGCCAACTCCGGTTCAGTCACTTCTGGGACCAGCAGTTCTTCTTCCTCGGGCTGCCGCTCTGCAGCCATCACTGGGGGCACATGGGCTGCCCTTGCCGGAAACAAGGCCGAGACCACATCTTCCACTACGTGGGGTTGGAGACTCGTCGTCAGAGGGGCGCCCAAGGGCGAAGCTGCTGCCGCACCGCTTTGTACGGCCTGCCCCATGGGTCATTGTTCAGAGTCTCCAGCGATTCCACCTTGGAGGCGATTTTGGCCCTGAGAACTGCAATCTTTAGGGCTATTTTCGCCTCGCGGTAACGGTTTACAATATCTTGTTCCTCGGCCTCGATCCGGCGTCGTCTTATTCTGTAACGTTTACACCGGCGGCCCGCCTCCATACTAGCTCGTCGGAGTTGAGCTATTTCGGCGGACCACCAGTGTACTTGTTTCCTCGGAGCCATCGGTCCCGCCCGGGGCATGGACGCGTCGCAAATCTCTGTGAGGGCCCCACGAAACCAGTCCACCTCGGCACTGATGTCGTTGGCCGCATCAGGCGGCGCTGACCAGGACTGGACAATGGCTGCTTCAGCCATCAGTTCTTGGTCCAGCCTGCTGAGGGCCCATCTTGGTCCCCCATTCGCCGATGAGCCGCCTGATGAGGTGGCTGCACGTGACGCAGAGACCTCGAACCGGATATAACGGTGATCCGAGTATGTCTCCACGTCAGTGATGACCCTCCAGCCCTTGATTAGGGCCCAGAGACCGGGAGTTGCGAAAGTCAGATCGACGATCGAACTCCCGTTATGCCGCACGCATGTGGGTGTCGAACCTATGTTGGCAACAGTTAGCCCGGCAGCTGTCGCCCACTCAACTACAGCCCCGCCGAAAAGTTCAGTCGCCGGAGACCCCCAAGCCACGGATTTGGCGTTGAAATCCCCGGCCACTAGTACTTGGCAGGGGCGCCGTTGCAAGACTGCTGCATCCAAATTTTCCAAAAACGACTCGAAGTCGGAGAATGAGGCGTTTGGGGAAAAGTACACCGATATGACTACGATGTCCCCAATACGCGCTGAGACGAATCCCCGACCTCGATGCACCTCTTCTAGCAGCAGTTCTGAGGCTCTGCTAACCACGATCGCGGCAACGCCGTCTATGTCCGACACCCAATTCACCCCAGTTGGGACGAAATATGGCTCCGAGACCACTCCAATGTTTATTAACCACTCCACCATGCTTTGATAGAACAGGTCCTGAGCAGTGGCGCAGTGGTTAAGATTCGCCTGGAGGAACCGTATGGCCATTATTAATTAATAACCATGGATTCCTCCACGGGCCTTGGGTTAACCGTGCCCTTAAATCCGATACCGGCCTTTCCTGTTTTAGGCCGCTTCTTTTTGTTAGTAGAACAAGACTTAGCTCCGACAATGTGCTCCGCCGGTTTATCGGCTGCTTTACAGACTGGGCAGCTAGGTTTCAATGCACATTCGCTAGCTTTGTGGTTTTCCGAACCGCAGCGGAAACAAAGATTGCTGCGATCGACAGTCGAAGTGCACTGTGCACGCACATGACCGGGTTCAAGACATTTGTAGTACCGTAGTGCTCTCTTTGGGAGATGTTGAACCTGGGCTTCGCCCCAACCAACCCGAATTTTTTTCAACTGCAATAGCTTTTTTGCTACAGCAACTGAGCATCGCACATGTACGGAACATGCACCTCTAATCCCCTCATTAATTCGCCCTATTTTTATGTCAGCTGACAAACAGCCACCAGTGAGGGCAACGGCAGCGACAATTTCTTCTTATGATACTGAGTCGTCCAGGTCCACTAAGCGAATGTCCTCCAGCTTAGTTGGCCTTTGTAGTACTAGTACACTTTGATCAACTCAGAATCAAAGCACTCCCTAAGTTTTGAAGCAAGCACGTCAGCTTTTTCCGATGATCCTTCCCCAGAGACTTCAATCTTACGGGCACCCGTGATGGCAGTTCTAACCCGCACTGATCCTATTCCGAGTCCAGATAGATTGAGCCTCTGCCGGGCTTCAGTCATTACCTTTTTATAGGTGATACCACTATCTGGGGCTGACTCATCGAGGTGGACAATCACCGCTGCTGTACGAGGCACCCGCAGCTTCTTGGCCGCCTTTTCTGCAACACTTGATGCAGTTACTTTAGCCGGAGCTTTGTTGTTTTGTGACATCTTCTTTCCCCGACGCACAACAGTTGCCCATGATCCTTCAGTAACAGGTTTAGAGGGACCGGGGATTGGCTGCACCACAGGTTCAAGAGGCTCTGGAGCACGGACAACTGGGCTACCGCTACTTATAGTAGGGTTAGGTTTTTTCCCCTTGCCCTTGCCTTTCCTTGCCGATTGTGGCTTTATACCTGAGTTAGGTGTGCTGTGCACCCTGTCTGCGGCTAAAGGAGGTCTAAGTCGTTTCTCAGGTAGAAGACGACCTTCCAATGCTTCCAGTCGGGCATTCATCATGGTCCCTACTTGGACCATGATAGACCGGGCCAGTTCATCAGTCGTTGGTACGGCAGGATTGGAATTAGACCGAGCAATAGTAAACTCAGCCCTCATCTCAGCCATTTCCCTCCTCATAATTTCCAACTGACCAGCTAAGTTTTCCCTGTCCGCTTTTATACGTTCATTCTCCTGTTGAAGCCGTGTAAGTTCTTCTTGGAGCTTCTTCACTTCGCCAGAAGATGAACATTCTTTAAGAAGCTCAGAGTTGGCTACTATGTCTTCTGCCGCATTTTTTAGGTCTCTGACATAGGTACCTTTAAGGTTACCTGATTTCTTCGCTATTTTTAATATTATCGCGGCTTTATCTTCCACCGTTTTTGCCAACTCAGCAGCAGACTTTTTCCCCACCGGGATTAGGGGAGACTGGAGTTTCGCGCTTCGAGCGGCATAACGATCTACTCTCTGAGATAGATCTTCCTGCTCGGACGCACTCTCTTCTTGTCGCATAAACTTACGGCGGGCTGCAGCAGCCTCGGCTCTTGCTTTCCCTACGCCGATATACTCACCAGTAGTTGGTGGCCTGCCTCGGCCCCTCTTTGCCGGGGCTTTACTAGAAAGTTGGGATTTCTCCCTGTTATTTCCAGTCTTGGTTCCTACATCTGAATCGGATGAAGCCGACGCAGATCCAGTGAAGGTCCTCTTTCGTTGAGAGTCGGTAACCGAGATGGAACCGTCTCTGTCCACCGCAGAGTTAAATGAGCTATCGCTCATAAACTCCACGGCTGTATCGCTTAGATCGAAGTCATGTATCAAATCGCTAAAGTTGTCGGTTTGGCAGTTTTTGCCCCCCCCAGAATACGTGGGGGCGCCTTCCGCGACCGCGGAAGGGTGGGATTCCCCCTTTCGGGGACCCACCTGGGTAATACTTTTAAAAAATGCCGAATTATCCATAATGGTGTTGGTAGGCTTTACCCTCGGCCTACCATCGAGCTATATCCCCCCCCCTGCGCTTGGCACTGGACTCCCTCCAGACATTCATCCCCTCGGCACGCTGACCTTGGGATTAGGGTAATTTTTTATAGAGGTTTTCTTCCTCGCAGCCCAGACCTCAGTGGCCTGAGCCACCGTTCCCACCGAAGTAGGCTTACGGGTTGGCCGGCAGTATCATGAAGACACTGCCGCCCCACAAAGACAGAACCTGGCCGATCGGTGCGATACAGACGCCAGGTTCTAACACCCGCTCCAGCTGCCCAATGTGGGCAAACGCTGGAGCTAAGCCGTGCACATCGGAATGTGCCACGACTTCCCGTCCGCTTACTGCTCGCTCTGAAAGCAGAGGAGAGAAGCGGACTCTCGGTACATTAGCTTCACCCCGGACTGGATTGCCCGAGGCTACTGAGCCCCCACGCCACGACAAGGCTGCACCGTGTGGGGGAACCTTTTTTTTTTTTTTTTTACGTGGGGAAATCCTCATGGATTCCCCGCCGCATAGGGGTGCGACGGGGATATGTCAGACTTCTACTGACTAAAACCCCACGGTGGTCCTTCTCGGTGCAAATTTGTGGAGCCCACGAGTCGTCTGGCCTTAGGCAATTCATCGCCGCGGACTCCACACACCTAACGCCGCTAGGCGTTCCTTCTGAGGGGGGGACAGAACCCCCCTGTTTCCACCTATTCTAGTAACGGACGCTCAGAACCACTTAAGCGTCCGTCCTTCTCGGGCAGGGTTTGGTAGCGCGCAGATAACCCCACTCTGCGCGCCTCCTGCCCGTGGAGCCCCGCTTTCGGCGACTTACGCCATATGGGGGCTCCGTGGTCTTAGAAGACCCTAACCGAGGCCGCGGTGCGTCAGTGGTTCCTGGCACCGCGGCGACGACGGCCCCTTCCAGTGGGGTCCGCCAACTCCCTCTCTCTTTCGGCGGCCTCCTTTGCAAGCATGACGTGTTCGCAAAAGGAGGCCGCCGCCGCCCACGCATCGGGTCTCTCCACCATGGCCGTGACTAAGGCTGGTAGAGAGAGATCCGGGCCAACGATCGCCCGGAGTGCTGCCCTCTCGTCGTCCCAAGCTGGGCACACCTCAACGGTGTGTTGCGCCGTATCTTCGGGGCAGTTCAGACAGTGGTGGCAACGAGCAGCCTGCTCCTTGCCCAGCCGCCACAGGTATTTCCCGAAGCAACCATGCCCGGAAAGGACCTGTGTCAGCCGAAAGCTCAGAGATCCGTGCTCTGGCTGCAACCACTGCGTGAAGACGGGGAGAATGGCCTCCACCGTCTTGTGCCCCGCGCTCGGCTGTCCCAGCCGTAGCGCCCAAGCTTCCAGGGCAGCAGCTTCAACCTCCGTTTTGTAAGCCGCAGTTTCCCGTTGCGTGGGCCAGTGGCCCTGAGTCCGCCGTTCTTCTCGCCAATGGAAAGTGGATGCTAGAACGTTTGCATCCAAATCCCATGGCAAAGAACCCGCCAAAAGGCAGGCAGCCTCCCGGGATACCGTTCGGTATCCCCTTGACGCCCTTACGGCCATAAGACGTTGCGGCGCATTAAGAAGCGCCGCATTTGAACCATTAAGGGCGTCTGACCAAACTGGGGAGCCGTACATAGCCATGGACCGTACGACTCCCATGTAGAGCTGCCTGCACCCGTCCCGAGGGCCCCCTAGGTTCGGCAAGAGTCTGCAAAGCGCAGCTGCCGCAACCATAAGTCGGGGCCCCAAGCGCTCGAAGTGAGCGCGGAACGTCCAACGGCCGTCGAGCACTAATCCCAGATATTTCAAAGTGGACTCGACGGCAATCCTCACGCCACCCACAACGATGGCGGATTCTCCCTCTGGCGGACGGTTCCGAGGCCCATGGAACCACATGGCCTCGGATTTGTTCAGGTCCACTTCAAGGCCTAGAAGCCTTATACGGTGCACTACGTGTGCCACTCCCGCTGTTGCGCGGATGGCGGCTTCCCTGAATGTTTTTCCCCGAGCCGTCACTAGGGTGTCGTCTGCATAGCAGGTGAGTTGGACACCCCAGAGGTTGGCACCGCGCAAGACCCAGTCATACCCGATGTTCCACAGGAGCGGCCCTAGAACAGAGCCCTGTGGCACACCGCAAGACATTGCGCGACTACTCCAACCCTCCCGAACCGGGTAGGTTATAGAACGGTCCGAGAGGTACGACTCGAGGATCCTCAATACGTACGGAGGCACTGCTGATATTTGAGTGCCTCTAGTATACAGGGCCAGGGCATGGTGTTGAAAGCGTTAGCGATGTCCAATGACACCGCCAGCACAACTTCGCCCTGGCTTACCGCCTCATCCGCAATTGCGCGAACGCGCAAAACTGCATGCACCGTTGAGCGGCACCGGCGGAAGCCGTACTGTTGGTCCGACAGATTTGGACCTATGTCGTCGAGATGCTCGACGATTCGGGCAGAGATCACTCTTTCAAAAAGTTTGCCCGCCTCGTCGAGCAGCACGATCGGCCGAAACGCCGATGGTTCGACGGAGTCAGCGGGGCGTCCGTCTTTGCGCAATAAGACTAGTTTTCCTACCTTCCAAGGCTTAGGAAACGCACTTTGGGTTAAGCACATGGAAAGCAGGGTCCGGAATTCCTCCTCTAGATAGGGCTCTAATGCAACGACCAAGGCTCGCCCCGGGATTCCATCTAGTCCCGGGGCCGTCTTTTTTGCCTTTAACCGCTTTATTGCCACCGCCAACTCCGCTTCCGTCACCGCTGGAACAACCTCGACTGCATCCGCCGGACTTTGCCGCACCGGAGCCATCAACGGGGGCAGGTGTTCTGCTCTTGCCGGGAACAAGGCCGATACCACGTTTTCAACAACCTGAGGCTGGAGACTCGTAGTTAGTGGGGGTGAGTTTTTGTCGTGCCGCTCTATATGGCCTTCCCCACGGGTCGTTATTAAGAGTCTCCAGCATCTCCGCCTTCGACGCAAGTTTGGCCGCAAATATCGCAGATTTGAGGGCCCACTTCGCCTCGCGATACTCGTTTACAATGTGGAGCTCCTCGGCCTCGTCCCGGAATCTCCGTCTCCTGTATCTGTTGCACCGGCGGCCCGCCGCTAAACTTGCTCGTCGGAGCTGAGCAATTTCAGCAGACCACCAATGAACTTGGCGTCTCGGAACCATTTTTCCCGCTCGGGGCATCGACGCATCACAAATCTCTGTGAGGGCCACACAAAACCAGTCCACCCCACGACTGATGTTATTTGCCAAATCAGGCGGCGCAGACCAGGACTGGACGATGGCTGCTTCAGCCAGCAAATCTTTGTCCAGCCTGCTGAGGGCCCATCTTGGACCCATATTCGTCGCCGAATTGCCTGCTGAGGTGGATGCACGGGACGCAGAGACCCCGAACCGTATATAGCGATGGTCCGAGTATGTTTCTGCGTCCGTGATGACCCTCCAGCCCTTAATTAGGGCCCAGAGACCGGGAGTTGCGAAGGTCAGATCGACAATCGAACTCCCGTTGTGCCGAACGCATGTGGGTGTCGAACCTCTGTTTGCCACAGTTAACCCCGTGGCCGTCGCCCATTCTATGACAGCCGAGCCAAAGCGGTCCGTCGCCGGAGAACCCCAAGCCACAGATTTGGCGTTAAAGTCCCCAGCGACTAACACCTGGCGTGGGCGACGTTGCAGGACTGCTGCTTCCAACTCCTGGAGGAATACCTCGTATTCGGCAAAAGAATTGTTTGGGGAGAAGTAAATTGAGATAATAACAATCTCCCCAACTCGCGCCGAAACGTAACCCCTGCCCCTAACTACCTCTTCAAGCAGCAGCCCTGATGCCTGGCTGACGGTAATCGCCGCCACGCCATTCAGGTCCGACACCCAGTTTGCCCCTGTAGGAACGAAGTATGGCTCCGAGACCACCCCCACTTGAATCAACCACTGCGCTGTGCTTTGGAAGAACAAATCCTGAGCAGTGGCGCAGTGGTTGAGATTGGTTTGGAGGAACTTTAGGGCCATTGTTAATTGACGACCATTGGTTCCTCCTGAGCTCTTTGCACATTTATAATTGGCATTGAGCGGCCTACTTCTACAGGCACCTTCCTCTTTTCGGGATTAGGTTTTTTACCTTTCCTTCTTTTGTTAGTAGCAGAACAACTTTTTGCCCCAACTATGTGGTCTGCTGGTTTGTTTTCCCCTTTCCAAACTGGACAACATGGCTTGTTGTTGCAGTTTACTACTTTGTGGTCAGGTGAACCACAACGGAAGCATAGATTGCCACGGTCCACTTCTTCTTTGCATTGGGCCCGCACGTGGCCAGCTCCAAGGCAGTTGAAACATCGCAGTTCTCTTTGGGGAAGATGCTGCACACGAGGCCAGCTCCAACCAACTTGTATGGAACCCATCTGGAGAAGCTTCTTAGCCGTAACCACTGGGCATATGATAACTGAAGTGGAAAGGCCTCGAGGACCACTAACAATTTTACCAACTTTCAAGTCCTCGGGCTTACAATCGCCGGCACTTGCAACAGCTAGGGTTGCCTCCTCTATGGTGACAGAGTCATCTAGACCAACAAGCCGAATGGCTTCCGTTTTTGTTGGTCTTGAAATTTTCACCAAGCCTGGAGGAAGTACTTCTCTCAACTTCTCAGCCAAGGTATTTGCCTTGGTAGAAGCTTGTTCCCCAGTGATTTCGATCATTCGGGCTCCTGTTAGTGCGGATCGCATTCTCAGGGGCCCGATTTCTAAACTTGACAGGTTTATTTGCGTCTTGGCATCACCTATCACACCTTTGTAGGTTAGTCCTTCCTTTAGGGCCTCTTCGCTAATGCTTATTACGACTGCTGCAGATCGTGGTGGCTTCAGTTTCTGGCCAGCAGTTTTCACCGTCTTTGGTTTTTGGGATTTAGCCGGAGTCACCGCTTTTTTTCCCTTGTTTTTATTTCCTTTTCTTACAACTGTCGCCCATGTTTCACCTGTACCGTGTATTGTTGAAGGGCCAGGTACGGGCTCCATGTCATTTGGTTGTGGGATATTCAAAGAGTTCGGCCTAGGTTGGGCAGCCTGACTCTTTTTCCCCTTGCCTTTACCTTTGGCTACCGGCTTCTCTATTGTGGGTTTAGCTGAAGGAGCAGCATTTTCCTCTAAACTCCGACTACTTTGAGCTTTATTTGCCCTTTTGTCTGCAGCCAGTGGTGGCCTCAGTCGTTTTTCCGGAAGAAGCCTCCCCTCTAAAGCTTCTAACCGTGCATTTACCATGGTCCCCACCTGGACCATTATTGATTGAGTCAGAATTTCGCCGACTTCAAGGCTTGGAGCGCTTCCGCCGCTTCTGACTTCTGCCCGGAGGGCGTCTAACTCCTTTCTGAGGGCTATTTGCTCAAGGTGGAGACCCTCGTTGTAACCTAACCTTTTTTTTTTTTTTTTTTTTTATTTTTTTTTTTTATTTTTTTTTTACGTCGGGAAATCCTCATGGATTCCCCGCCGCTGGGGGAAGCGACGGGGATATGTCAGACTCCTACTGACTAAAACCCCACGGTGGTCCTACTTGGTGCCTGTTTGTGGAGCCTTCGGGTCGTCTGGCCTTAGGCAATTCATCGCCGCGGACTCCACGCACCTACCGCTTGTGAGCGTATTCTCTTAAGGGGGGGACAGAACCCCCCTATTTCAACCTCTTGTAGAGACGGACACTCAGGACCACCTAAGTGCCCGTCCTTCTCGGGCAGTGTTAGGTAGCGCGCAAATGGCCCCCCTTTGCACGCCTCCTGCCCGTGGAGCCCCGTCTACAGCAATGTATGCTTACGGGGCTCCGTGGTCTTGACTTGACCATTACTGGTCGCGATGCATTATTGATTTCTTGCACCGCGACGGCGATTTCTACGTCTCGTAGGGTCCGCCATTTCCCGCTCTCTTTCGGCGACCTCTTTTGCAAGCATAACTTGTTCGCAGAAAGAGGCCGCCGCTGCCCACGCTTCAGGACTTCCTAGCATTGCTGCCACTACGGACGGAAGGGATAAATCCGTGCCGATGACTGCTTGAAGTGCAGTTCTCTCCCCAGCCCAGGCTGGGCACACCTCGAGGGTGTGTTGTGCCGTATCCTCGGGGCAGTTCAGGCAGTGGTGACATCGAGCAGCCCGCTCTCTGCCCAGCCGCCACAGGTACTTACCGAAACATCCATGCCCGGAAAGGACCTGCGTCAGCCGGAAGCTCAAAGAGCCGTGCTCCCGGTGCAACCACTGCGTGAAGACGGGGAGAATGGCCTCCACCGTCTTGTGCCCCGCGCTTGGCTGTCCCAGCCTCAGCGCCCATGCCTCCAAGGCAGCAGCCTCCACCTCCTGCTTATAGGCCGCAGTCTCCCGTGGAGTGGGCCAGTGGCCCTGAGTTCGTCGTTCCTCCCGCCAGTGAAAAGTGGAGGCAAGCACATTTGCATCCAAATCCCAAGGCAAAGAACCCGCCATAAGGCAGGCAGCTTCCCGGGATACCGTTCGGTATCCCCTTGACGCCCTTATGGCCACGAGACGTTGCGGTGCATTGAGTAGCGCCGCATTTGACCCTTTTAGGGCGTCTGACCACACTGGGGAGCCGTACATAGCCATTGACCGTACGACCCCCATGTAGAGCTGCCTGCACCCGCTCCGAGGGCCCCCAAGGTTCGGCATGAGTCTGCATAGTGCAGCAGCCGCAACCATTAGGCGGGGCCCTAGACGCTCGAAGTGAGCGCGGAACGTCCAGTGGCCGTCGAGCACTAATCCAAGGTATTTCAAAGTGGACTCGACGGCAATCCTCACGCCGCCCACGACGATGGCGGATTCTCCCTCTGGCGGGCGATTCCGAGGCCCGTGGAACCACATGGC
This sequence comes from Bedellia somnulentella, assembly GCA_963576735.1. NCBI lineage: Eukaryota > Metazoa > Arthropoda > Insecta > Lepidoptera > Bedelliidae > Bedellia > Bedellia somnulentella. The sequence goes on along the minus strand of CAUYWD010000458.1, from coordinate 39,309 downwards.
CTCGGACTTGTTCAGGGCCACTTCAAGGCCTAAAAGCCTTATGCGGCGCACCACGTGCGCCACACCAGCCGTCGCGCGGATGGCGGCCTCCCTGTATGTCTTTCCTCGAGCCGTCACTAGGGTGTCGTCTGCATAGCAGGTTAGTTGGACACCTCAGAGGTTGGCGCCACGCAAGACCCAGTCGTAACCGATGTTCCACAGGAGTGGGCCCAAGACAGAACCCTGTGGAACACCGCAAGACATTACGTGACTACTCCAACCCTCCCGAACCGGATAGGTTATAGAACGGTTCGAGAGGTACGACTCGAGGACCCTCAATATGTACAGAGGCACTTCATGATATTTTAGTGCCTCTAGAATACAGGGCCAGGGCATCGTGTTGAAATCGTTTGCGATGTCTAATGACACCGCCAACACCACTTCGCCCTGGGAAACCGCCTCATCTGCAATCGCGCGAACGCGCAATACCGCATGCACCGTAGAGCGGCACCGGCGGAAACCAAACTGTTGGTGCGATAGGTTTGGACCTATGTCATCAAGATGCTCGACGATTCGGGCAGAAATCACCCTCTCAAAGAGCTTGCCCGCCTCGTCGAGCAGCACGATCGGCCGAAACGCCGATGGTACAACGGAGTCAGCGGGGCGCCCCTCCTTACGCAGTAATACCAGCTTGCCCACTTTCCAAGAATCGGGAAACACACCCTGAGTCAGGCAAGTGGAAAGTAGGCCTCTAAACTTTTCCTCAAGGAAGGGCTCGAGAGCGACAACCCAGGCTCGCCCCGGGATGCCATCTAGTCCCGGGGCCGTCTTCTTTGCTTTAAGCCGCTTAATGGCCACCGCTAACTCCGATTCTGACACAATAGGAACCAGTTCTTCTTCCGCCGGATCCCGCCGTTCCAGGGCCATTGATGGGGGCAGATGTTCTGCCTTAGCCGGGAACAAGGTTGCAACCACACTTTCCACTACAGGAGGCTGGAGACTCATAGTTAGTGGGGGCGCCCATGGGCGAAGTTTCTGCCGCGCTGCCCTATACGGCCTTCCCCATGGGTCGTTGTTAAGAGTCTCCAGCATTTCCTTCTTTGAGGCGATTTTAGAATCGAAGATGGCAAACTTGAGGGTTTTCTTCGCCTCACGATACAGTTGCACATACCTTTGTTCCTCGGCCTCGACCCGGTGTCTCCTCCTCCTATATCTATTACACCGGCGGCCCGCCGCCAAGCTGGCTTTTCGCAGCTGAGCGATCTCGGCGGACCACCAGTGAACTTGGCGTCTCGGAGCCATTGGTCCCACGCGGGGCATCGATGCGTCGCATATCTCTGTGAGGGCTTCACGAAACCAGCTCACCTCGGCACTGATGTCAACGGCCACCCCAGGTGGCGGTGACATCCAGGACTGGACGATGGAGGCTTCCACCATCATCTCCTTGTCCAGTCTGGTGAGGGCCCATCTCGGTCCCCCATTTGCCGTCGTTCCACCCGGGATGGTGGCTGGTTGAGACGCGGAGATCTCGAACCGGATATAACGATGGTCCGAGTACGACTCCGCGTCCGTTATAACCCTCCAGCCCTTTATCAGGGCCCAGAGACCGGTAGTTGCGAAAGTTAAATCGACGATCGAACTCCCGTTATGCCTGACGCATGTAGGTGTCGAACCCCTATTAGCCACGGACAATCCCGCGGCTGTCGCCCACTCTAAAACCGCCCCACCAAAGGCATCTGTCGCCGGGGAACCCCAAGCCACAGATTTGGCGTTGAAGTCCCCAGCAACCAGTACTTGGCGTGGGCGACGTTGTAGGACTGCTGCTTCCAACTCTTGCAGAAATAGCTCGAATTCGGCTAACGAATCGTTGGGGGAGAAATAAATCGAAATAATAACAATCTCCCCAACTCGCGCCGAAACGAAGCCTCTCTCTCTTATAACCTCTTCTAGCAGCAGCTTACCGTCAGCAGTCCAGATGACTGGCTGACGGTAATCGCCGCCACGCCATTCAGGTCCGACACCCAATTTACCCCATTAGGAACAAAATATGGCTCCGAGACCACCCCCACTTGAATCAACCACTGCGCCGTGCTTTGGAAAAACAAATCCTGAGCAGTAGCACAGTGGTTGAGGTTCGCCTGGAGAAACCTTAGTGCCATTATCAGTTAACAGACATTGGTTCCTCAACCGCGCTATTGCCGCTATTGCCGTTTTTGTGCCCTATTTCACCTCTCTTTTTCTCTGGCCGCTTTTTATTGGCGGTACAGGATTTCGCCCCAATTTTATGATCTGCGGATCTGTTATGCGATTTGCAGACAGGACACTGCGGCTTCTCCACACACGATTCCGCTTTGTGACCGGGAAGACCACAGCGATAGCAAAGATCACTGCGATCAACCTCCGACGGACATTTGGCTCGAACATGGCCCGCCTGAAAGCATTTAAAGCAGCGGAGCTCTTTCTTCGGTAGAAGCTGAACCCTTACTTCTCCCCACCCGATTTGGATAACGCCCAGCTTATTTAGTGCTTTAGCAGCTGTTAAGGGGCACCTAACATGAACCGAGGATGGTCCACGGAAGCTCACGCTCGTTCGCCCCACTTTAACGTCCGTCGGGGAGCACTCACCACTACGAGCAACCGCTTCTGATATCTCCTTGGCTGAGACTGAGTCATCCAGACCAATCAAGCGAATATCCTCAATCTTCATGGGTCGGTACACCGTAACCGTGTCTGATGGCAGGACTTCCCTGAGCTTAGCGGCGAAAATGTCGGCTTTTTCCGATGCCTTGTCGCCCGTTATTTCGTACTTACGTGCCCCAGTGATTGCAGTGCGAATCCGTAGGGGCCCTATGCCAAGACCACTCACGTCTATTTTGTCCCTTGCTTCAGAGAGTATGGCCCCGTATGTTGCACCATTTTTCTCAGCTTCCGCATCCAGCCGAACAACTACTGCCGCAGACCGAGGAGTACGTAGTTTTATTTTGTGGTCTTGAACCCTTCCTTTTTGTTTAGGAGGAGCATTTACTTTTGTCCCTTCTTGCCTCGGCGAACCACCGTTGACCATGTCTCTTCTACTATTGCCGAAGAGGTACTAGGTTTTTGGGACATTGATTCCCCCGACGAACGAACTGGAGGTAGCTGTGGTGTGGCTTCCGGCAACCGTTTACTGACAGGTCCCAACTTGGACCATGATTTTTTGAGCTATGGTGTCGCTTACCTCCAGATTAATATTGGCACTATGTATTTCTAGTTTAATAGCCTCCAACTCTTTTCTAAGAGCAGACTGCTCTGACTGAAGACCTTCATTGGATTCTTTCATTCGTCTTAACTCCTCTTTTAAGTTCGAATTTTCTCTCTCCAGCCTAAGCGTTTCCTCATTCGACGACCTTTCGGACAACGCCTCAGAGGCTTCCTTAATTGACGAGGTAGCATTCTTTAAGGCTTTAATTAAAGTACCCTTTAAAGCCTTTGACTTATGGGCTACCCCCATTATGATTGCGAGTTCCTTCTCCACTGAAGACATTAAATCAGCTGCAGTTTTTTCAGAGGCTGGCAATTGTTGTTGCGCCTCTAGAGCGTGCGCCTTCTCTCTCTCTTTGGCACGGTTATATCTCTCCATTTGCTGTGTGAAATCCTCAGAACGTTCAAGTAAAAACTGTTCTTTTTTCGCCTCCGCAGCATCTTGCCGCGCTCTCCCGATACCAACATATTGGCCAGTGGTAGGTGGCCTACCACGCCCTCTTTTAGCCACTGTTTGTTTAGAGACAGACACTTCAGCGCTACCATCTGAATCGGAAGTACTCAAGCCGCTTCCAGCACGGCGTTTTCTATGCGCATCTAGTAAACTAGACACACTCCCTACAGACATGCGTGAACACACACTTCTCTCGTCACTTAGTTCGGAATCCATTAGGCGATTGCATTGGTCGTTGTAGCGCAGGCCCTTTGAAGAAGGACCTGCGAGGCAGTTTTTGCCCCCCCCAGAATACGTGGGGGCGCCTTCCGCAGAAGCGGAAGGGTGGGATTCCCCCTTTCGGGGACCCACCTGGGTAAATCTATTGAAACTTGCCTTATCCATTTTGGGTTTTGGTAGGCTTTACCCTCGGCCTACCATCGAGCTTAACCTCCCCTTCCCCTGCGCTAGGCACTGGACCCCCTCCAGACACTCATCCCCTCGGCACGCTGACCTTGGGATTAGGGTAATTTTTTATAGAGGTTTTCTTCCTCGCAGCCCAGACCTCAGTGGCCTGAGCCCCCGTTCCCACCGAAGTAGGCTTACGGTTTGGCCGGCAGTATCATGGAGACACTGCCGCCCCACAAAGACAGAACCTGGCCGACCGATGCGACACAGACGCCAGGTTCTTACACCCGCCCCAGCTGCCCAATGTGAGCAAACGCTGGGGCTAAGCCGTGCACATCAGAATGTGCCACGACTTCCCGTCCGCTTACTGCTACTTCTGAAAGCAGAGGAGAGAAGCGGACTCTCGGTACATTAGCTTCACCCCGGACTGGATTGCCCGAGGCTACTGAGCCCCCACGCCACGACAAGGCTGTACCATGTGGGGGAACCTAACCTAACCTTTTTTTTTTTTTTTTTTTTTACGTGGGGAAATCCTCATGGATTCCCCGCCGCATGAGGGTGCGACGGGGATATGTCAGACTTCTACTGATGACTAAAACCCCACGGTGGTCCTTCCTGGTGCCTGGTTGTGGAGTCTTCGAGCTTTCTAGCCTTAGGCAATTCATCACCGCGGACTCCACGCACCTTATGCCTGTTGGCATTTCCTCTCGGGTGGCGGATTTAGCACCCCTCAAAACAATGTTGAAGCGGACACTCAGGACCACTAAGTGCCCGCTCTCCTCTGGCAGGGTTGGTTGACGTTGAAAGCCCTCACTTGCAACGCCCCCTGCCTTTGGAGCCCCGTCTCCGGCGATGAACGCTCACGGGGCTCCGTGGTCTTAGAAGACCATTTCGATGCCGCAATGTGACTAGTTTCTCACACCGCGGCGGCGGCCCCTACTTCTGGCAGGATCCGCCTTTTCTCTCTCCCTTTCGGCGGCCTCTTTTGCTAGCATTACCTGTTCGCAAAAAGAGGCCAACGCTGCCCACGATTCGGGACTCCCTACCATCGCCGTGACTACGGCCGACAAAGATAGATCCGGGCCTATGACTGCCCGGAGTGCTTCCCTCTCTCCAGCCCAAGCTGGGCACTCCTCCAGCGTGTGTTGCGCCGTATCCTCAGGGCAGTTCAGGCAGTGGTGGCAACGAGCAGCCTGCTCTTTGCCCAGCCGCCACAGGTACTTCCCAAAGCATCCATGCCCGGAAAGGACCTGAGTCAGCCGGAAACTCAGAGATCCGTGCTCTCGCTGCAACCACTGCGTGAAGACGGGGAGAATGGCCTCCACCGTCTTATGCCCCGCGCTCGGCTGTCCCAGTCGCAGTGCCCACGCGTCTAGAGCAGCTGCCTCGACCTCCTGCTTGTAGGCCGCAGTCTCCCTTGGCGTAGGCCAGTGGCCCTGCGTCCGCCGCTCTTCTCGCCAATGGAAAGTGGACGCGAGGATCTTGGCATCCAAATCCCATGGCACAGAACCCGCCATTAGGCAGGCAACCTCTCGGGATACCGTTCGTCATCCCCTTGACGCCCTAATGGCCATAAGTCGCTGTGGCGCATTAAGTAGTGCCACATTTGACCCATTCAGGGCGTCAGCCCAAACTGGGGAGCCGTACATGGCCATTGACCTTACGACCCCCATGTAGAGGTGCCTGCACGCGTCCCTAGGGCCCCCAAGGTTCGGCAGGAGTCTGCAAAGCGCAGCTGCCGCAACCATCAACCGGGGCCCCAAACGCTCGAAGTGAGCGCGGAACGTCCAACGGCCGTCGAGCACTAATCCAAGATATTTCAAAGTGGTCTCGACGGCAATCCTCACGCCACCCACGACGATGGCGGATTCTCCCACCGGCGGACGATTCCGAGGCCCATGAAACCACATGGCCTCGGACTTGTTTAGGGCCACTTCAAGGCCTAAAAGCCTTATACGGCGTACTACTTGCGCCACTCCTGCTGTTGCGCTTATGGCAGCCTCCCTGAAAGTTTTCCCCCGAGCCGTCACTAGGGTGTCATCAGCGTAACAAGTAAGTTCGACACCCCAGAGGTTGGCTCCACGCAGTACCCAGTCGTACCCGATGCTCCACAGGAGCGGACCTAAGACAGACCCCTGTGGTACACCGCACGACATCTCGCGGCGGCTCCAACCCTCCCGAACTGGATACGTGATGTATCGGTTCGAGAGATACGACTCGAGGACTCTCCGAATGTAAGGAGGCACATCATGGTATTTGAGTGCCTCATTTATACAGGGCCAGGGCAGAGTATTGAACGCATTGGCGATATCTAAAGAAACTGCCAATACTACTTCACCCTGGGCGACCGCTTTATCCGCTATGTCTTTGACACGCATGACCGCGTGGACAGTTGATCTACAACGACGAAACCCAAACTGTTGGTCCGAGATGTTCGGACCAATTTCTTCTAGATGCTCAACGATGCGGGCGGAGATGACCCGCTCCAAGAGCTTGCCCGCCTCGTCGAGCAATACTATTGGCCGAAATGCCGAAGGTTCAACGGAGTCAGCAGGGCGCCCTTCCTTACGTAGAAGGACTAGTTTACCAGTCTTCCAGGGCTCTGAGAAGATACCTTGTTCTAGGCATTTGGTAAACAAGCCTCGTAGCCTCTCTTCTAGGAAGGGCTTCAGAGCAATAACCCATGCCTGTCCCGGGATGCCGTCTAATCCCGGCGCCGTTTTCTTCGCTCTGAGGCGCTCTATAGCCACTGCCAACTCCGGTTCGGTTACCTCTCGTACCGTCTGAGCCTGGGTCGTTGCAGGCTGCCAATCCGGAACCATCCTAGGGGGTTGGAATTCCCCTCTTGTCGGGAATAAAACCGAGACTACATTTTCCACTTGGTAAGGCTGGAGACTCGTAGTTATTGGGGGAGCCCAGGAACGGAGCTTATTTCTGGCTATTCTATAAGGCCTTCCCCATGGATCACTATTGAGAGTCTCCTGCATTTCCGCCTTGGAGGCGATTTTGGCCTCGAGGATAGCTATCTTTAAGGCCTTCTTCGCCTCACGGTATAAGTTGACGATGCGGAGTTCTTCAGCTTCATTCCGGTGTGTTCTCCTCCTATATCTTTTGCACCGGCGGCCTGCCTCCAAACTAGCTCGACGTAGCTGCGCAATTTCGGCAGACCACCAGTGCATTTGGCGTCTCGGAGCCATTGGTCCCGCTCGGGGCATGGACGCGTCACAAATCTCTGTGAGGGCCTCACGAAACCAGCCCACCTCGGCACAGATGTCGTTGGCCATTTCGGGAGGCGCTGACCAGGATTGGACAATGGCTGCTTCGGCCATCAGTTCTTTATCCAGCCTGCTAAGGGCCCATCTTGGACCCCCGTTCACCGACGAGCCGCCCGATGAGGTGGCTGCACGGGACGCAGAGATGTCGAACCGTATGTAACGGTGGTCCGAGTAGGTCTCTACGTCTGTGATGACCCTCCAGCCCTTTATAAGGGCCCAAAGACCGGGAGTTGCGAAAGTCAGATCGACGATCGAACTCCCGTTATGACGCACACATGTAGGTGTCGCACCTCTATTGGCAACTGACAAACCAGATGCCGTAGCCCACTCCACAACAGCCCCGCCAAAAGTTTCTGTCGCCGGAGAACCCCAAGCCACAGATTTGGCGTTGAAATCTCCAGCGATTAGCACCTGACGAGGGCGACGTTGCAGGACAGCTGCTTCCAGCTCCTGTAGGAATATCTCAAAGTCAGAGAATGGCGCGTTTGGAGAAAAGTATATAGAAATGAACACTATTTCTCCAATTCGGGCCGCAACAAATCCCTGACCTCTTGTCACATCTTCTAGCAGCAGCCCTGACGACTGGCTCACGGTGATTGCCGCCACGCCGTTTAGGTCCGACACCCAATTATACCCTCTGGGGACATAGTATGGCTCCGAGACCAACCCCACCTGGATCAACCACTCTGCCACGCTCTGAAAGAACAGATCTTGGGCAGTGGCACAGTGGTTGAGATTTGCCTGCAAAATTTTCATCGCCATTACTAACTGATGAGCATGGGTTCCACCTCAGTTCTTTGGTCGCCGCCAGAGGTTGGCACGGTAACATTTCGAAAATTCGAATATCTCAAATCCGAAATTCACTATTCAGAAAACTGTTCACATAATTTACGTATCACAGATGCTTTATTTTCCACAACTTCATTAGAACATAAATACATTTTCTAGAAGTATCACTTCCCAGAAAAACTAAAACCAGATAATTAAAATGAATTTTTTGCTTTTACCAACTACATCTTTTACTATAATCTCATTATTCCAAAGGTTTAAAAGACCGAAGTAACTTTATCTATAGTCTTACATATCGTAAATCTCTTTAACCAGATATTTTTTATGTTAGAAAAATTGTATAAATAGAACGCGGATGCATGCCTGTTTGTATGTATACTTGCTTGCTTGTTTGCATGCTTGGTTGCATGTAGGGGGGGTGCAGGGGGGCAGAGCCCCCCTGCTTGGGGGGGTCGGGGGGCGAAAGCCCCCTGCAGACAAAGAAAAGTTAGGTTACATTCAGTTAGGTTAGGTTAGGTTAGATTATGTATAAAACGAGCGAGCGTAGCGCAGCGGAGCGAGCACCTAAATGTCTGATGCATGGTATACTACTAAGCGGGGTATACTATTACTTAAAATATGCCTGCAAAATTATTCATAGCAATAGGTATCATTCAATACATCTGTATTTCAAATATATGGTAAATGATTTTTTGGTATAGTGATTATTCGGAAAAGCAATATTGCGGAATTAAGGTATATCTGGTTTTCGATTCTTCGGAAATCCGTTCTAGTGGTTAATCAAAATGATAGTAAACAAAAACAAAAACCAAACGATAATCTGGAATGTAAGAATATGGTATATGAAATTTCGATGAAACAATATTATGGCAATTAAAAAAAAAGCGATTAGTTTTCGGTAAAATAATATTCGGGTTTAAAAGTTTCGGATATACAGTATGTAACCGGTTGGCACGCGATTTGACCTTGCCGAGTTGTTATACCCGATTCCCGCTCTTTTGTTCCCTTTCCACTTGTTGTTACTAGCGGAGCAGGATTTTGCACCAATCGAGTGATCAGCTGGCTTTTTTGCCGCCGTGCATATAGAGCAGCACGGTTTAGCGTTACACTCCCTGACTTTGTGGTCTGGTGACCCACACCGGTAGCAAATATTACTACGGTCGACCTCTGACGTGCATTTGGATAGTTCCGCCCTCATTTCTGCCATATCTCGGCGAAGATTATCCAGCTGGCAGGCCAGATCGTCTTTATCAGCTCTGATTCGCTGGTTTTCCTCTCTGAGTCGGTTCAGATCATCCTGTAACTTCTTCACTTCACTCGACGATGAACACTCCTTAAGAAGTTCAGAATATTCTATTATGTCCTGTGCAGTGTTTTTCAGAGCCCGGACATAGTCACCTTTGAGGTTCCCAGACTTCTTGGCAACGCCTATTATTATAGAAGCCCTCTCTTCTACCATTTTGGCCAGCTCAGTGGCAGACTTTTTCCAATCTTGGCATACGGAGGTCTGCAAGGTTTCGCGCCGGGCAGCATATCGGGCCACTCTTTTCTTTAAGTCTTCCTGCTCGGACTTTTGCAGCTCTGTTCGCTTAAACTCTTGTCGAGCTGCTGCAGCTTCTGCCCTTGCCCTTCCTACGCCAATGTATTCACCTGTCGTAGGAGGTCTTCCTCGTCCACGTTTAGAGGGTGCTTTCTGCCTCGCACCACTTCTGTCGGTGTGACTTTCCGACTCAGAAGAGGTAGACCCGTTGTGAGCGGGACGTTTCCTCTTTGACTCCAATGCGTTGGAGCTCCCAACGGTCTTGAGTGAACAGTCACTCATGTGACTCTCACTGACATCGGTTTCCGATAATCGTAAGCCAAAGTCCTCGCGCAGCAAGTTTACAGAACATGCTGTCAAACTGATGTTGTCAACTCGGTTCACCGCAGAATTATACGAGCTATCACTCATAGATTCCGCAGCTGTGTCGCTTAATTCCAGGTCCTTATTAATGTCGCATGGGTCGTTGTTTTGGCGTTTTGTGCCCCCCCCAGAATACGTGGGGGCGCCTTCCGCAGATGCAGAAGGGTGGGATTCCCCCTTTCGGGGACCCACCTGGGTAATATTCTTCAAAAATGCCTTATTCATAATGGTTTTGGTAGGCTTTACCCTCGGCCTACCATCGAGCGAGACCCCCCCATCCCCTGCGCTAGGCACTGGATTCCCTCCAGACACTCATCCCCTCGGCACGCCGACCTTGGGATTGGGGTAATTTTTTATAGAGGTTTTCTTCCTCGCAGCCCAGACCTCAGTGGCCTGAGCCCCCGTTCCCACCGAAGTAGGCTTACGGGTTGGCCGGCAGTATCATGAAGACACTGCCGCCCCTCCATCACCAGCCGCCCAATGTGGGTAGCTGGGACCGAACGCAAGACAGAACCTGGCCGACCGATACGACACAAACGCCAGGTTCTAACTCAACAACGACGCCTACTCGGTACATTGGCTTCACCCCGGGCTGGATTGCCCGAGGCTACTGAGCCCCCACGCCACGACAAGGCTGTACCATGTGGGGGGGGGGGGGAACCTAACCTAACCTAACTTTTTTTTTTTTTTTTTTTACGTGGGGAAATCCTCATGGATTCCCCGCCGCTGGGGGGAGCGACGGGGGTATGTCAGACTTCTACTGACTAAAACCCCACGGTGGTCCTTCTTGGTGCCTGTTTGTGGAGCCTTCGGGTCGTCTGGCCTTAGGCAATTCATCGCCGCGGACTCCACGCACCTATCGCTTGTGAGCGTACTCTCTTAAGGGGGGACAGAACCCCCCTATTTCAACCTCTTGTAGAGACGGACACTCAGGACCACCTAAGTGCCCGTCCTTCTCGGGCAGTGTTACGTAGCGCGCAAATGGCCCCCCCTTTGCACGCCTCCTGCCCGTGGAGCCCCGTCTACTGCAGTGTATGCTTACAGGCTCCGTGGTCTTGACTTGACCATTACTGGTCACGATGCATTATTGATTTCTTGCACCGCGACGGCGATTTCTACGTCTCGTAGGGTCCGCCATTTCCCGCTCTCTTTCGGCGACCTCTTTTGCAAGCATAACTTGTTCGCAGAAAGAGGCCGCCGCTGCCCACGCTTCAGGACTTCCTAGCATTGCTGCCACTACGGACGGAAGGGATAAATCAGTGCCGATGACTGCTTGAAGTGCAGTTCTCTCCCCAGCCCAGGCTGGGCACACCTCGAGGGTGTGTTGTGCCGTATCCTCGGGGCAGTTCAGGCAGTGGTGACAACGAGCAGCCTGCTCTCTGCCCAGCCGCCACAGGTACTTACCGAAACATCCATGCCCGGAAAGGACCTGTGTCAGCCGGAAGCTCAAAGAGCCGTGCTCCCGGTGCAACCACTGCGTGAAGACGGGGAGAATGGCCTCCACCGTCTTGTGCCCCGTGCTTGTCTGTCCCAGCCTCAGCGCCCATGCCTCCAAGGCAGCAGCCTCCACCTCCTGCTTATAGGCCGCAGTCTCCCGTGGAGTGGGCCAGTGGCCCTGAGTTCGTCGTTCCTCCCGCCAGTGAAAAGTGGAGGCAAGCACATTTGCATCCAAATCCCAAGGCAAAGAACCCGCCATAAGGCAGGCAGCTTCCCGGGATACCGTTCGGTATCCCCTTGACGCCCTTATGGCCATGAGACATTGCGGTGCGTTGTGTAGCGCCGCATTTGACCCTTTTAGGGCGTCTGACCACACTGGGGAGCCGTACATAGCCATTGATCGTACGACCCCCATGTAGAGCTGCCTGCACCCGCTCCGAGGGCCCCCAAGGTTCGGCATGAGTCTGCATAGTGCAGCAGCCGCAACCATTAGGCGGGGCCCTAGACGCTCGAAGTGAGCGCGGAACGTCCAGCGGCCGTCGAGCACTAATCCAAGGTATTTCAAAGTGGACTCGACGGCAATCCTCACGCCGCCCACGACGATGGCGGATTCTCCCTCTGGCGGGCGATTCCGAGGCCCGTGGAACCACATGGCCTCGGACTTGTTCAGGGCCACTTCAAGGCCTAAAAGCCTTATGCGGCGCACCACGTGCGCCACACCAGCCGTCGCGCGGATGGCGGCCTCTCTGTATGTCTTTCCTCGAGCCGTCACTAGGGTGTCGTCTGCATAGCAGGTTAGTTGGACACCCCAGAGGTTGGCGCCACGCAAGACCCAGTCGTAACCGATGTTCCACAGGAGCGGGCCCAAGACAGAACCCTGTGGAACACCGCAAGACATTACGTGACTACTCCAACCCTCCCGAACCGGATAGGTTATAGAACGGTTCGAGAGGTACGACTCGAGGACCCTCAATGTGTACAGAGGCACTTCATGATATTTTAGTGCCTCTAGAATACAGGGCCAGGGCATCGTGTTGAAATCGTTTGCGATGTCTAATGACACCGCCAACACCACTTCGCCCTGGGAAACCGCCTCATCTGCAATCGCGCGAACGCGCAATACCGCATGCACCGTAGAGCGGCACCGGCGGAAACCAAACTGTTGGTGCGATAGGTTTGGACCTATGTCATCAAGATGCTCGACGATTCGGGCAGAAATCACCCTCTCAAAGAGCTTGCCCGCCTCGTCGAGCAGCACGATCGGCCGAAACGCCGATGGTACAACGGAGTCAGCGGGGCGCCCCTCCTTACGCAGTAATACCAGCTTGCCCACTTTCCAAGAATCGGGAAACACACCCTGAATCAGGCAAGTGGAAAGTAGGCCTCTAAACTTTTCCTCAAGGAAGGGCTCGAGAGCGACAACCCAGGCTTGCCCCGGGATGCCATCTAGTCCCGGGGCCGTCTTTTTAGCTTTTAACCGCTTAATGGCCACCGCTAACTCCGAATCTGACACAATAGGAACCAGCTCTTCATCCGCCGGATCCCGCCGTTCCAGGGCCATTAACGGGGGCAGATGTTCTGCCCTGACCGGGAACAAGGTAGCGACAACATTTTCTACCACTGGAGGCTGGAGACTCATAGTTAGTGGGGGCGCCCACGGGCGGAGTTTCTGCCGCGCTGCCCTATACGGCCTTCCCCATGGGTCGTTGTTAAGAGTCTCCAGCATTTCCTTCTTTGAGGCGATTTTTGCATCAAAGATGGCAAACTTGAGGGTTTTCTTCGCCTCACGGTACAGTTGCACATACCTTTGTTCCTCAGCCTCGATCCGGTGTCTCCTCCTCCTATATCTATTACAACGGCGGCCCGCCGCCAAGCTGGCTTTTCGCAGCTGAGCGATCTCGGCGGACCACCAGTGCAGTTGTCGTCTAGGAGCCATTGGACCCACGCGGGGCATCGATGCGTCGCATATCTCTGTGAGGGCTTCACGGAACCAGCTCACCTCGGCACTGATGTCGACTGCCACCCTAGGTGGCGGTGACATCCAGGACTGGACAATGGAGGCTTCCACCATCATCTCCTTGTCCAGTCTGGTGAGGGCCCATCGAGGTCCCCCATTTGCCGTCGTTCCACCCGGGTTGGTGACTGGTTGGGACGTGGAGATCTCAAACCGAATATAACGATGGTCCGAGTACGACTCCACGCCCGTTATAACCCTCCAGCCCCTTAACAGGGCCCAGAGACCGGGAGTTGCGAAAGTCAAATCGACGATCGAACTCCCGTTATGCCTGACGCATGTAGGTGTCGAACCCCTATTAGCCACGGACAATCCCGCGGCTGTCGCCCACTCTAGAACCGCCCCACCAAAAGCATCTGTCGCCGGGGAACCCCAAGCCACAGATTTGGCGTTGAAGTCCCCAGCAACCAGTACTTGGCGTGGGCGACGTTGTAGGACTGCTGCTTCCAACTCTTGCAGAAATAGCTCGAATTCGGCTAACGAATCGTTGGGGGAGAAATAAATCGAAATAATAACAATCTCCCCAACTCGCGCCGAAACGAAGCCTCTCTCTCTTATAACCTCTTCTAGCAGCAGCTTACCGTCAGCAGTCCAGATGACTGGCTGACGGTAATCGCCGCCACGCCATTCAGGTCCGACACCCAATTTACCCCATTAGGAACAAAATATGGCTCCGAGACCACCCCCACTTGAATCAACCACTGCGCCGTGCTTTGGAAAAACAAATCCTGAGCAGTAGCGCAGTGGTTGAGGTTCGCCTGGAGAAACCTTAATGCCATTATCAATTAACAGACATTGGTTCCTCAACAGCTCCACGGCCGCTATTGTCTGCTTGTGTTAGAGTAGCGTTTTGTGCCCTATTCCACCTCTCTTTTTTTCTGGCCGTTTTTATTGGCGGTACAGGATTTCGCCCCAATTTTATGATCTGCGGATCTGTTATGTGATTTGCAGACAGGACACTGCGGCTTCTCCACACACGATTCCGCTTTGTGACCGGGAAGACCACAGCGATAGCAAAGATCACTGCGATCAACCTCCGACGGACATTTGGCTCGAACATGGCCTGCCTGTAAGCATTTAAAGCAGCGGAGCTCTTTCTTCGGTAGAAGCTGAACCCTTACTTCACCCCACCCGATTTGGATAACACCCAGTTGGTTAAGTGTTTTAGCAGCTGTCAGGGGGCACCTCACATGAACCGAAGAAGGTCCACGGAAGCTCACGCTTGTTCGCCCTACTTTGACATCCGTCGGGGAGCACTCACCACTACGAGCAACCGCTTCTGATATCTCCTTGGCTGAGACTGAGTCATCCAAACCAATAAGGCGAATATCCTCGATCTTCATGGGTCGGTACACCGTTACCGCACCAGATGGCAAGACCTCTCTGAGCTTAGCGGCGAAAATGTCGGCTTTTTCCGATGTCTTGTCACCCGTAATTTCGTATTTACGGGCCCCAGTGATTGCAGTTCTGATCCGTAGGGGCCCTATGCCAAGACCGCTAACATCTATTTTATCTCTTGCTTGGGAGAGTATGGCACCATATGTTGCGCCATTTTTCTCGGCCTCCGCATCCAACCGTACAACTACTGCCGCAGATTTAGGAGTACGCAATTTTATACTCTTATTGTAAATCCTTCCAGTTGGTTTAGGAGGAGTATTTCCCTTTGGCCCCTTTTTTCCTCGGCGAACTACCGTTGCCCATGTTTCTTCTACTGTAGCAGACGATGTACTAGGTTTTTGGGACATTGATTCCCTCGACGAACGAACTGGAGGTGGTTGTGCAGTGGCTTCCGGCAACCGTTTACTGACCGGTTGGGCAGAACTTTTGCCTTTACCCATCCCTTTTCCTTTCTTCTGAGACCTATTATCATCAGAAGTAGGAATGACATGATTAAGGGCGTCTTCTTTTGTTAGAGCCCTTTTGTCCTCTGTAACCTCTTTTCAGGAAGTAACCTGCCCTCTAAAGCTTCCAACCTTGCGTTCATCATGGTCCCAACTTGGACCATGATTTTTTGAGCTATTGTGTCGCTTACCTCCAGATTAGTATTGCCACTTTGTATTTCTACTTTAATAGCCTCCAGCTCTTTTCTGAGGGCAGACTGCTCTGACTGGAGACCTTCATTGGATTTTTTCAACCGTCTCAACTCGTCTTTTAAGTTCGAATTTTCTTTCTCCAGCCTTAGCGTTTCCTCATTCGACGACCTTTCGGACAACGCCTCAGAGGCCTCCTTGATTGTCGAGGTAGCATTTTTAAGGGCTTTAATTAGGGTACCTTTTAAAGCCTTTCATTTATGGGCTACCCCCATAAAGATGTCGAGTTCCTTCTCCACTGAAGACATCAAATCAGCTGCAGTTTTTTCAGAGGCTGGCACTCGTTGTTGCGCCTCTAAAGCCTGCGTCTTCTCCCTCTCTTTGGCACGGTTGTATCTCTCCATTTGCTGCGTAAAATCCTCTGAAAGTTCTAGTAAGAACTTTTCTTTTTTCGCCTCTGCAGCTTCTTGCCGCGCTCTCCCGATACCAACATATTGGCCAGTGGTAGTTGGTCTACCACGCCCTCTTTTAGCCACTGTTTGCTTTGAGACAGACACTTCAGCGCTACCATCTGAGTCGGAAGTACTCAAGCCGCTTCCAGCACGGCGTTTTCTTTGCGCATCTAGTAAACTAGACACACTTCCTAAAGACATGCGTGAACACACACTTCTCTCGTCACTTAGTTCGGAATCCGTTAGGCGATTGCATAAGTCGTTGTTGCGCAGGTCCTTTGAAGAAGGACCTGCGAGGCAGTTTTTGCCCCCCCCAGAAAACGTGGGGGCGCCTCCCGCAGAAGCGGAAGGGTGGGATTCCCCCTTTCGGGGACCCACCTGGGTAATATTATTGAAACTTGCCTTATCCATTTTGGGTTTTGGTAGGCTTTACCCTCGGCCTACCATCGAGCTTAACCCCCCCATCCCCTGCGCTAGGCACTGGACTCCCTCCAGACACTCATCCCCTCGGCACGCTGACCTTGGGATTGGGGTAATTTTTTATAGAGGTTTTCTTCCTCGCAGCCCAGACCTCAGTGGTCTGAACCCCCGTTCCCACCGGAGTAGGCTTACGGGTTGGCCGGCAGTATCATGAAGATACTGCCGCCCCTCCATCACCAGCCGCCCAATGTGGGTAGCTGGGACCGAAACCACCAAAAGACCGAACCTGGCCGATCGATGCGATGCAGACGCCAGGTTCTACCACCATCGACTACCGCCCCAGCCGCTCAATATGAGACAAACGCTGGGGGGTAAACACCGCCTTGGCCTCCTGCTACTAGGCAGGCGCCCGGCCAGCCGTGCACATCAAAATGTGCCACGACTTCTCGTCCACTTACTGCTACCTCTGGAAGCAGAGGAGAGAAGTGGACTCTCGGTACATTAGCTTCACCCCGGACTGGATTGCCCGAGGCTACTGAGCCCCCACGCCGCGACAAGGCTGTACCATGTGGGGGAACCTAACCTAACCTAACCTAACCTAACCGGAATGCTAAAAGAGATAATACAGGAGGATAAGACTCTGAAAGTCTTAAAGGCCGCAAACAAGGACCCACAAATCATCTTGAAGGAGGTTCGGAGCGAAACAACGGACGAAGAAATAGTTGAGGCCATCGTTGGTGACTATAACAACGAGATTTGGAGAGAATATATATTACCCAAAGAAGAACGCTCTGCCACAGTCAAATACCGGAAGAAGACGAAAAACCCCGAGCTCTGTCATGTGGTCCTGTCAGTGTGTCCACCTATGTGGACCATACTTGTAGAAGCAGGAGAAGTATATCTCCCCCTCCAATTGGTACACTTGGCCGACCAATCCCCACTAATACAGTGTACGAAATGTTTGGGTTTCGGTCACGGGCGCAGGCACTGCAAAGAGACGGAAGACCTGTGTTCCCACTGCGGCGGTGCGCACCAACGTTCGCGGTGTGAGCATTGGCTCGCGAGAACGGTCCCTGAATGCCGTAACTGCAAGTTATCAAAAATGGCACGAACAGACCACAACACTTTCGACAATAGATGCCCCATTCGCAAGAAATGGGACGCGATAGCGCGCTCCGCAGTGGACTACTGTACATAGATAGATAGTTAACATGGGTGATATTATTACTGTTCTTTATCTAAAACATACATTATCTAACTTAAGTCGAATAATTGTAAAATTAAGGGTTGCATAATGTAAAAGATGAAAAAAAAAAAAACAAAAAAAAAAAACAAAAAAAAAAACAAAAAAAAACAAACAAACAAAAAAAAAATTATATTAATAAGAATAAAAATAACGAAATATAATGATAAACAAAATAAGATCTGAGCAACCTCCTTCTGAAACAATAATATAATAATGTAATAAACAACGTTATATTTCAACTACTGTAATGTATTTTGTGTTATGTATGTGAGAAGTTTTTCCCTTTGATATACCTCTTAGAAGACCAAAATAGTTCTAGAGGTAAATGTCATATCGAAGACATAAAAGTTTAAGAATTTTCTCGAAAATAATCATTTTGACAATATTGTTTATTGTCAGATATTAATTTTTATTCTTCTAAATTTCCTCTCAACCATTAGTTTTCTGCAAGAAGGCTGCTAGTGTTAGGTTGTAGACTTACAATTTATTTAATTTAATTTTCTAAATTTTTGTTAAAATTTAATATGAATGTATTGTTTAATATTGTAAGTGGATAGATAATGTTCTTAATTTATCGTCTTTCCTTATTTTGTTTTCTAATATATAATCCTAAATGAGTAAAAATCTCTCCTTGTAATTTAGACTACTTTCTTTGTTACCTCTTTTAAGGAATATTTTAATCCTTTTAAAAAAAAATAGGTTAATTCAAAATTTTAAGTTGGTCATGCTTGGTTCGCAGAGGTGAGTCTGGATTCAGCTCCTGGGGCGATGGGGGCATCAGCATTATTATGGAAGAAACTGAAAAGAATGTCAGAAATAATATTCTGAACTGACTTTATATATCATCAATTTATACCCGTCCGGAGTCGCAGCCCCTTTACTCTTGAGCTGCCCTGGTTGACGCAAGCTTCCCGGAGTCGCAGCCCCTTACTCTTGAGCTGCCCTGGTTGACGCAAGCTTCCCGGAGTCGCAGCCCCTTACTCTTGAGCTGCCCTGGTTGACGCAAGTTTCCCGGAGTCGCAGCCCCTTATTCTTGAGCTGCCCTGGTTGACGCAAGTTTCCCGGAGTCGCAGCCCCTTACTCTTGAGCTGCCCTGGTTGACGCAAGCTTCCCGGAGTCGCAGCCCCTTACTCTTGAGCTGCCCTGGTTGACGCAAGCTTCCCGGAGTCGCAGCCCCTTACTCTTGAGCTGCCCTGGTTGACGCAGTCAGAAAGCTGGAGTCACAACCCTTACCCCGTCGAGCTACCCTTGCTGACGCAGGCGCCCGGAGGCGCTTGGTTCCGTGTTATTCGCCACCCATCGCAACAGGAGCTGACGCTAAAGCTGAGTTTTTTTATATTATATTATATTGATAGGTTTAGTGTTTTTGATAGGTTTTTGTTGTTACGTTTGTTTTAGGATATTTTTATTTATAATAAACGTTGTTGTGATATATATATCTTCTATTATTCAGTATCCTTTTTCTTTCTTTCTTCTCTTAGTTACTTCTGGCTTCTGGGAAGCTATAGCATCCCAGGAGTGAGACGTAACGTTACACTACCAATATTTTATCATGTACAAACTTATATAATATGATAAACAACTGTATACTTGAACAACTGTATATTTGAACAAGCAACATGCAATAATGTATAAATTTATATAATATTATAAACCATTTTATATTTAAACAACTAATACGTAATCATGCATATATAAATTTATGAAATATGATGAACAACTGTATATTAAAATAACTATATAATAAACAATCAATATGAATCATTTATAAACTTCAAGTTATTCGATTGAATATTGATAAAAATCTGCAATCGAAAGCAAAAGTATTTATCTAAGGTTCCATAGTATATGAATAAAAATGAATAAGTAATAGACTATAAAATATGTATAAAGATTTAATAGTATATAAATGTTAATAGATCAGAGATAGACCATAAAATATGTATATATAAAAAGCATCTATGTAAACTGTACGACATCACTGTTATCAGACGGAAGTCACAAAATCTAAGATATAGGCCAAAAATGCAAGAATTAAAAGAGTCCTAAACGATGTTACCACATGTATCAGATGAGAAGATCCATTTGTGGCTAAGCCACCATAATGTAACTTAAAAATAAACCTTAAATAAATACTGCTTAACAAAGTCCGCTTGAACCATGAAGCGGGAAAAGTACGTTCGAAACCTCCCAAACGGGGGTTTCATATAAAAAAAAAAAAAAAAACTTAAACTAACCTAACCTAACCTGACCTACTCTGCTAACGTACGCACAGGCGTTGGCGGCACCGTATGAACCAAATTTAGAACCCGAATGTGCGAGAGAGTTAGTAAAACAGACTATACACTCTCTTATTGTATCGTCCCACTTAGGCCAGGAGACATGTAGCCAGATAGTGAGTAGACTCAGAACGAATTTAAACTGTCTGGGAAACAACATCAAAATAGACCAAATACGGATGGCCAAAGACCAGAAGGTCATTATTGGTACCGTCTGTAAAAAAACAACCGAAGAGCTGAAAAGGAAAATTCAGGAGGATAAGACCCTGAAGGTTGAAAACGCCAAAAACAAGGACCCTCTTATCATCCTGAAGGAGGTTCGGAGTGAAACTACGGACGAGGAGATAATTCAAGCCATAACCAGCGACTACAACCATCAAATCTGGAGCAGATTCGATTATCCCGAAGACGAGCGCCTAGCCAAAGTCCAGTATAGGAAGAAAACCAAAAACCCCGAGCTATGTCATGTGGTCCTGTCAGTGAGTCCACCTATGTGGAGCATATTTACGGACGCAGGAGAAGTATACCTCCCCCTCCAACTGGTACACGTGGCCGACCAATCCCCACTGATACAGTGCACGAAATGCCTCGGGTTCGGCCACGGGCGCAGATACTGCAAAGAGCCGGAAGACCTGTGCTCCCACTGCGGCGGTGCGCGCCAACGTTCGCGGTGTGAGCATTGGCTCGCGAAAACGGTTCCTGAATGCCGTAACTGCAAGTTGTCAAAAATGGCTCGTGCAGACCACAATACGTTTGACAATAGATGCCCCATCCGCAAGAAATGGGACGCGATAGCTCGTTCTGCAGTAGATTATTGTTTATAGATAGCTAGAATAAGGACCATAGGTATATATATAATAGTCATTTATTATTTATTATATAAGGAGTGAAATAAGTAAAGTAATGCGAATGTAAAATTATCTTGTGATCAGGAACAACCGAAACACTAAAATAGGATGTACATTGCATACAGAGTATTTTAATTTAAGTTTGTACACAAGTTTTAGCATTAAGGCGAAATTGAAGTAGGTAATATATTATGAGAATATAATACTGTACATAACAAGAAAGGTAAATGATAGCTGGATATATCAATATTCATTTAAACATTCGTTGATTGCAATACCGGTGCCCCTTAATTTATGACTCCTTGATATAATTTGCTTTTTAAGTTTTTTGCTCATCAGCTCTACGATTATAGGTCTATTCCTGCCTCTTCTCCCTATCCTTTTAATTTCTTCTATGTAACCTGTAATGTCTATTTCTAATAAATTTTGAATAACGTATGATATACGATCTTCTAGTTCATTTTCGTGTTCCCAAGGACGTTCTTCAAACCCGTAAAGAACAATAGATTTTTCATTTGAACTATTTATACTATTTATATGACTCATTCGCGTGTTCTTTGTGGGTACTATCAAGGATACATCATTTTTTAGTATGACATTTATCTCTTTAATATTTTTTTGTAGCTCCTGGATTTTTGACTGTATTTTAGATGTTTCTTTCTCAAAAGTTGGCATAGTTTGAGATAGGGTTTCTTGTATATCTTTTTGTTTATTTTGAATTGTAATGCCTTTTTTTAGCTCATTTTTAAGTTCTAGTACAGAAGACTTTATTTCATCTTTAATGGCTTTTTTGATTTCCGATATAATGTCCTCCTTTAATTTTAATATAGAGTTATCAAATAGTTTCATTAAATTTTCCATTGCAGATTGTGAAGGGATTTCGGGCGAGCTTTCATCGAGATTAGGATCTATTGTATCGCCAAACACATCATCAGGATTAGAATGTAAACTTTCGTCTATTGAGGTTCTACGTTTTGTCCTTATAGTTATATTATCAACGCTGTTATTCTGGGCATTTATACTATCCTTCTCTGGCGATTCTTGGTTTAAATTAAGTAATGGACGGATCGGTGTGTTACTATTATTTGTTTTTGGCCTCTGAGAGAAACATTTTGGACAGTGCCATTTATTTTTATGGTCTTTGCTCATTGTATTATAAAATCTTTGATTTGAAACATTTGCACATTCTAAATCGTATTTTTCTACTTTTGTTTTAGTTCGACAAGTTTTTGATAGATGTCGCCTCTAAAGTTTGTAAGAAATATTATATTATATTTGAAAAATATATTATCCAAATTGTTTTAATAGGCAACTTTTAGGTCGCACATTCACAATTTACACTGCTTTTTGTTAATTTTTCACTATTGTATCAAAATAATAGATTCATTAGTTGTCATGTCACTCACAAAGCAATATTATTATAACGTAAACGTTTCTATAAGATAACATTTGTTTCGATAAATTGCACTTTTTACTTCACTTTGGTGATAAACTTGTCGCAATTTCACGTTATTTACTATTTAATTGTAATTTATTTATTTCCAACAGTTTGTCAAACTTTCAACTCTACCCGATTCAAGTCTTTTCCAATTATTCTGTTATAAGCACGTCGACGCAACCTCCTCTATCCAATGCAGGTGAACATTTGTTCTCGGAACTCGTCTTAGGCCACAATAAAATTCTACTTGGTGTGTACTACAGTCCCTCTCTTAATTAAATTTTTTTTCCTTCCTTTGAGAAACTCTTGGAAGACATCACTCCCTCTTACAGTCATTCAATTGTTATGGGTGACTTTAACACATGCCTATTAAAAGGTGATTCTCGCTCTAAATCCTTAGCTTCAATTTTTCATGGTAGTAATTTTCACATTCTTCCCCTTAATGCCACTCATAATCTTCCGAATTGCACACCTTCTCTTCTTGACCTTATGGCTGTCTCTTCACCTAATCACGTTGCTCTTCATGGTCAAACTTCTGCTGATGCATTTTCTCATCATGATTTGATTTTTCTGTCTTATAAAATTCGTCCCCCTAAATATAAACCGAAAATTCTTCTGCAGCGCAGTTTTGGTAGTATGGATCTTGATAGGCTACGGGAAGATGCCTCAAACATTGATTGGATGTCATGTACCATCGCCGATACTGTTGATGAACAAGTGGAAACTTTTAATTATTTATTAACATCTCTGTACGACGTTCATGCTCCAGTAAAAGCAGTAAAGACGAGACACATGCCGGCACCATGGCTCACTGATGATATCAAGGCTCTTCTATCAAAAAAAGCAGAAGCAAAAACAAGATTTAAATGTCGATCATTTGATCAACATGATAACAAAGATAAGTACGTATTAATTTGAAATCACTGCAATAAGGTGTATAGGGATGCACAGCGTAACCACATTCATAAATCTGTTGAAATGGCGATCAAGCCAAAGTTTGGAAGTTTCTTAGATCTCTAGGAGTTGGAAAGTCACGTCAAGATTCAATCCCAAAAGATCTCGTCCTCATTTCGCTTAACAATCATTTTTCACCATCGTCAACCTTTGACGGATCTAAAAAAGCTGAAACTTTGCATTATCTCTCTACACTTCCAACTCCAGATTTTCCTCCTTTTCATCTCTGTCAATTCACCGATTGTGATGTTAAGAGTAATATTATGTCAATCACTTCAGACGCGGTAGGTGTTGATTGTATTAGTTGTAAAATGTTATTACCTATCCTTGACATCATAATTCCCGTTATTACCGAAATCCTTAACAATTCCATATCCTCAGGGTCATTCCCAACGATATGGAAAGAAGCTGAAGTTATCCCTATTCCCAAAAAAGCCAATCCTAAATCCTTTTCTGATTATCGCCCTATATCAATTTTACCTTTCCTTTCTAAAGTTCTTGAACGTCTTGGTTTTAGCAAATACAATAACTTGTTCTTAGGCAAGAAAGCTAAATTAGTAATTAGACTCTATTAGCAAATCCATATCTGTACAAAAAATACTGTCATAAGAGTTTTAGTGTGGAACTACTACTCATAATATATCAGTATCAGTTAAAAAATAACGTATTATACTTGGCCTACTGGTTATTGAACTAATGCATATTGACTGAGGAACTACGACGCCATGAAAAAAAAATCTTATTATAAATTTATTATTTCACATTTTTCAATGGCATTGTCACTAATCTATCTATCTATCTATACTAAAACCGGTGGAATATGTTTTATTTTCGATACTGAAGCCAAATTTGCTATTTTTGAAAAAAATGTCTGTCTGTCTGTCTGTCTGTATGTCCGTTCATCACGTTAATTCTACCGGACCGATCTTGATCAAATTTGGCATGAATGTAGGTTATACACCTGGCCAACATATAGGATATAATTTATCCCGGATTTCGCAAGGGTTCCTACAGGAGCATAAAAAAACATAACTTTAATATGGTTCCCCATATTTACAGGATTAATTTTTTCATCGACCGACTTTATCGGACTCTTCATTAATAGTCTTTTTGGAAAAAATAAGGGTTTCATCCATTTTCATCAAAATAATTGTCCATTTAATTGTTTGTCAATAGTATGACTACTAGATATAGGATATCACAAATTTGAGACTTACACAAATGTCTGCGTGGCGTAGCGGTATACCGTTTGGTAAACACTAAGTACGAAAGACTCAGGTTTGAATCCCGGGTGGTCAAAGTCTTTTTGCGTATTTTTTTTGCTTTGTATGAATGAAGATAATTGAAAGTATATTGTATGAATTTAGCGTATTCTTTTGTTTGGTTTGAGAATATGTTTATAGCTTTAAAAAGCCTCAACTTTATATTCTTTACAACGCCCGCGGGAATATAAATATAAAAAAAACAGAAGTTGTGATTGTGTTTAGGTGTTTTGGATGTTAAGCGGATGCAAAAAATGTAGTCCACGCGGACGAAGTCGCGGGCAAAAAGCTAGTGTTAAATAAAACTGTGATATTTGTATTTAGTATATTTTATTATAACAAAAAAAATACTTGACTACTCGACGTATTCACTTAGTGATCCTATTCATCCTCGGCAGCTACACGGACAACAACCTTTTGCTGTGAAAGGAAAATGCAACATTAATTTATGAACTATATGTAACATAGGCCATCTAGGACCAGTGGGTAATAATCAGAAATATTACGCATTTGATAGTTTTTTCGCAAATAAGGTAAGGCGTCACTTTGATCAAGGTAAAATAAAAAAATGGAAGGAAATGAATTTATATATTTATTTGTTTGCATACTTGGTTATAAAGATGGTTCTTATAAGTTCAAACAAAATGCGTGATGCGCCATTTTTAGCATGCAAATTTTTGTTGCATGCATGCAAATGCATGGTTAGAAAGGGGTAGTGACATTCTGAGCCGGCACTACTCGGCAAATATATACATAATTTATTTTGTTAATAGACTGATTGATAGAGATTTAGATTTTTATATTGTATTCTCAAACTTAAACGTTCATACTGTATATCCCCGAAAGGGTTGGCAGAAATACTAATAGTTCTGACCATCTCGTGACATTGTCATCCGGTCTTAAGAGCACCCACGTTTTGCTTGGATAGTGTACTCACGTGATAGGGGGCAGGCCTATCGCCGTTTTGTACGAATACTCTGTCACATGACTAAGTACAACTTAGCTATGTGGGTTTCTTCACGATGTTTTCCCTCACTGTTAACAACGATGATAAATTAACCACATATGTCTTTAGACAGACAAATTGGTGTAGGCCCGACCCGGGATTAGAACACTAGTCGTCCGCTCGATAAGCGGGTTTCTACCCACTGAGCTGTCACGGTTGTCACAGTTCTATTTATAAAATAAATTATAAATGCTTAATTTTTCAAACTTAATATTATTGTAATTCCGGACTAATCAGGAATGAAGGGATTATGTTAAATAAACAAATCCAAGATATTTTTGTTGACTACTATTCTACTGACAGATACTTACACATATCAAACCATAAACATCCTCTTATCCTGTATCAGTGTAACTAAACTTACAATATTTACCACAATGATTAATTTTAATGATGATTTGACAGACTGGTCCCATTGTGCCGGTGTGGTGGTCATCCGCACCACGATTGCAACCTGCGAAACGAATGTACCCTGTGGTTTAAACAGATCTTTTTGCTATTACTTTAACAGGTTATTCTTGGCATGGTCTAAATGATATGGTTTTCTGATGACATTTTCCTCCGTCTTCAAATTGTCACATACACGGATTTATAATAGGACTTCAATGCAAATTGCGATTGAAATGAATTGAGCTGAGCGATTTAGGTAAAGAAAGAAAGCTTTAACTTTTTTCTATTGACTTCAATGTTAAAATAGTATTTCGGTGATCATTCCTCAATGGTGAGTTCGATCACGACATTCGACCACGGCGAAGTACAAACGTTCATGAAGGTAATCAACGGAACAATCAACGTTGCTCCGCTAGGTGGCTGGGTGAATGACGTTTTAATACAGCTCTCTGCAGTCGGAGGCACTGCGGATTTTTGTCGAGCACCCTTGTGAAACTAACCCGGGTATAAGAGCTTCGTTCGCCTTCGGCTGGCTCTGCTCAATGAAAGTGCATGACGTTTGTTAGTGATGTGGAAGCCTTATATAATTTTGTAGCGCAATTTATTTAAAGTCGTCAATAGTCTAGTGAACAAGTAAAAAATCCTGCTAATTCTTGACGAAGATTCTAAAATTGTGTGCGATAGACAGATTATGCTCATTGGATTTGAATGACGCCTAAAAAATGGCAAAGTATTTAAAGTATAAGATTCGCTGTGTAGTGTCGGCTAAGAATAATACCTCATTTCTTCCCGTGGATGTTCGTAAGAGGCGACTAAGGGTATTGGGGCTATTTGATTGATTTTGGAGCGATACGGTTTATTCTATCATCTTTTGCCCACCCAACTTCTAAAAGTGCTCAGGAATGTCCGATTTCTTAGCTCTGGCTACCCCTTCTAGGGATTTATAGCCGTGAGTATATGTATGTAGGCATGCACATTTCTACGAAAGAAAAAAGCAGGTTGCTCTATGAAGACTTGCTAAACAGGTTTCGCTAGGCTAGAAGGTATTCCTTAAGGTTACGTTTAAAGGTGATCCCACAAGCATGTATGAGTGGTAGAATATTATTCGCTCACTTAGACGCAACAAACCCATTACGACCTCAAGACGCCACACACCGGTGCAATAGCACTGATTGGCGCTATAAGAAAATTCTAGCTTATTTTAGATATAAAACTAGGTCTATAATAAAATTGTACATAACAGGGTGTAACATTTGTAACTAGTCAACTCATTACCACCTAATCCCACAATGTGACTTGCAATAAATACATTTGAATTTGGACCATTTCGTAGTTTCACAGCAAAAAAATATGAATTTTTCGCTCAATGGCACAAAAAAACCTTATTTACCACATTTATTTTGATGCCCCTTGTATTGATTGAATGATCCCATTTGTCCAGTAGGCTGGTAAGCAGCAATGTTCTCATATTCTGTTAACCCTGCTGAGTTTCCCGTTGAGTATCCTGTTGACATTGCGGAGTTTCCTGTTGGATATCCTGTCAGTACTGGGGAGTTTCCAGTTGAGTAATCTGTCAACCCTGCAATGTTTCCGGTTGGGTATCTGTTCAATATTTCGGAGTTTCCTGTTGACAATTTTGTCATCCCTGCGGAGTTTCCTTCTAAGTATCCATCCATCCCTTCTAAATTTTCTGTTGGGTATCCTGTCCATATTGCTGAGTTTCCTGTTGGATATCCTGTCAGTACTGGGGAGTTTCCAGTTGAGTAATCTGTCAACCCTGCAATGTTTCCGGTTGGGTATCTGTTCAATATTTCGGAGTTTCCTGTTGACAATTTTGTCATCCCTGCGGAGTTTCCTTCTAAGTATCCATCCATCCCTGCTAAATTTTCTGTTGGGTATCCCGTCCATATTGCGGAGTTTCCTGTTGGGTATCTGTTTAATATTGCGGAGTTTCCTGTTAAATATCCTGTCATCCCTTCAGAATTTTCTGTTGGGTATCCTTTCAATACTTCAGAGTTTCCTGTTGACAGTTTGTCCATCCCTGCAGAGTTCCCTTCTAAGTTTTCTGTCAACCCTGCGGAGTTACCTCCTAAGTATCCTGTCGATCCTGCTGAATTTTCTGTTGGGTATCCTGTTAACCCTGCAGAGTTTCCGGTTGGGTAACCTGTCAATACTTCGGAGTTCCCTCCTAAGTATCCTATCGACCCAACTGAATTTTCTGTTGGATAGTCTGTCAATACTGCAGAGTTTCCTGCTAAGTATCCTGCCATCCCTGCGGAGTTTCCAGTTGAGTATTCAGTCAACCCTGCAGAATTTCCGGTTGGGTAGCTTGTTGGGTATCTGTCCGATACTGCGGGCTTTCCAGCTGGGTAACCTTGGAATACAGCGGTGTTACCATCTAAGTTTCCTTTCGGCCCTGCTGAAGTTTTTGTTGGATATGCTGGCAATGCGGCAGAGTTTCCTGTTAAGTATCCTGTCGTCCCTGCTGAGCTTCCTGCGTGGAATCCCTTAAATACTGCGGAGTTTCCTGTCGAGTATCCTACGGAATATCCTGCAGCATATCCTGCGGAGGCTCCTGCGGATGATCCAGAAGAAGCTCCTGTGGATAAAATATATTTAGTTACCACCATGTTCTTCGTTTTATTGTGTGGATTTTCGACAGTTTTTAATAGCATAAAGTGGAGTAGCACCTTATGAGTTCACTTAAATTGAAGTTGTTAGTTAGTCGATTTAAAAAGAAACTGAAATGCTATTTTAATAACTTTATAACCCAATGTTATGTAATGGTATGAGTATAAATAAACTAGTAGTGTAATGCATACGATGTAACGACAAGTAATTCTTTGAATAATTAAAAATGGAAACTTTATTTGCCGTGCAGTGCCGGCTTATAATGTCACTACCCCTTTTTACCCACGAGTGTCGTAAGAGGTGAATAATGGTTTGGGTTTTTTTAAGTGGTTTTTGGGCGATGCGGTTGAAGACCCATCACCCACGATACTCTATTTATACCATATCATCCCATAGCAACTTCCAAATGTGGCTGAGAACTTTCTAGCTTAAAATATCTGGCTACCCCTTTATGCGACTTTTGGCCGTGAGTATCCATGCAATGTATGTATGCTAACTTTATTTACCCATTTTATGTGGACACATTGAAAATCTTGTATATCCGTCATGATTGAATGATCCCCTTTCTCCGGTTTGTCTGTCACTTTCAGCATCATCATGACAAAAACCTGTGGAATAAACAATTTAGTAGCATTGTGTATAGTGCTACACTGATGTACATCAATAAGCTATTAAGTTACCAACATAATGAAGTTTTCGAAAAATCATAAAACCTCACCGTTTCAATATGACAAAATCGGAATTATTGCTTTATTTCAAATTTTAATATTATTTTAATTTTCAATTTTATAAAGATGATTGCATTTTGTACACTTATTCAAATGTATGTCGATATTAAAATCTCAATGAATAGGGAATATGCATAAAATTTTAAATGCCCTAAAACTTTTTTTCACGAATACTTATTATCGCAATATTATAATGAAAAGTTTTTTTTTAAATTTACTTATTATTTAAACCCCTAAAATAATATTCAAAAAGTGCAAAATAAGGGAGCGAAATTCAAACTTCCAAAACGCGCCACCATCGGTTGAACGAAATGTGACGTCATCTGACACGAAATTGTATTCAAAAGCGTCGAAAACACTAAGGTAAACATCGACTGGACGTGTCATGTGACGTCACGTTGAGCGCGCGTAAAATGGCGGCGTTTGAACTGCTTAAATTTTTAAAAAGTTTTAAATTTCATTTTTAAAAATATCTAGAGGATTTTGAAGCCCAGTAATATATTTTTCTACATTATAAAACAGTAAACTATTAATTTAAGACAAAAAAGAAAAACATGAATATTCCCTATTGTGGATTTGCGCATAGACAATAACTTTGATAAGTAATGCTTTGCCGTTTTAGGACACAGGTACTTACGACGCCCAGGTTCATCCAAGTCTCTGCGGTGTGACTGTAACCAAACAATTGTGATTTAAGTTGGAGTGCCAATTAGATACACTTTATGAAGCCATCATTTTTTATGTAAGCAATAAGATTTGTTAGAACCGTCTGATATAAAAAGAAATACAAATTATTTTTATTATTTTTACTCAGGACAAATTTTTCAAAGGGCAAAATTTCCGAAACAGACATATTTTATAAATTAAAAAATACACTAGCACATGGAGGGTATAACCATCTCTTATGAGGAGATAGTGAATAAATATTGTCTGACAAACTTTCATTAAGTTAACATTTAGTTCAAGTACCAACCAAAATGGCGCTAGGGTGAGAAGAAGAGAGCCTGGTATTCATTCAGCAGGAAAAACAGAGTGAAGTGAGTCAATTCAAGAAAGAGAAAGTGTCAAATAAGTATTTCATGCTCTGTTGTATATTTACAAAAAGATTTTAGCTTTTTTATGAAACGCACACAAATTAAATTTAATCCGATTTATGCTATGATAAAATGAGTTATCAAAATGACATCAATGCACTATTGTTAATTACTAAAAAGATACTAAAATGAATAAGTAGTGAGGAGTTTTAACCTAATCCAAAGATGTAATCGGTTTAATATATACAGGGCCTACCACACGTACACGCATGCGCATGCCGGCTTGTACACTGAACACTGAGCGTGTAGTTGATAAACCGGTTACATGAATTTGCATGCGCAAGCCCTAAAATTGGCTTGATGGTTTTATGACATGTTTGAAATTCTAGCATGCGCAGTCATACTTATACAATCTTGTCTGGGCGTTCAGGGTTCATGCCGCTCAACTTCATACGAGTTAAGTGGAGTACAGTGAACGATCGTGAAAATAACGGATTTACGTGCGTATGGTAGACAATTTATTACTGAATTTATTTAATTATATAAGACTCTAAATCATCGATTAAACCCTTGAGTAGATTTATATGTAAATGATTTTCTATATAATAGCCTCATTTTTGTCCACTTTGATCGTTTACGCTTACGCCTTGAATTTTAAATTTCCTTGTTTTTCACTAGCAAACACTTGAAAATAATAGCAGAAGGAATAATTCTTCATTGGGAAAATTTGTGATCACATCACCGATATCGACAAGTATGTGGCTGGTGCAAACTAGTTCTTGCCGTGTGGTAGCCTCGTCAGTGTTCAGTCTTTCCAGGCGATATTCATGCGCAAGCAAAACTGTGGTCAAGTTTGTGCGTGTGGTAAGCACTTTAGTTTTGTCAGTTATTTGAAGACATTGCAGAGACTAAATAGCAAAAAATGAAACCCTATTAGATTCGTCATATCTGTTTGTCGGTCTGCCCGTGTGTCACAGCAATTTATGTTCGAAATTATTGAGACTACGAGGTTGAAAATTAAGGGATAGTTGTAAACTGTGAACCACTTGAAGGTTTATGAACAAAATCAAAAAATACATATTAATAGTGGGGCTTTCTTATACGTGAGTACACTGTCCAAGCAAAACGTGAGTAATCTGAACCCCAGCTGACATTATCACATGATTTTCAGGAGTGCTAGTACCTCTGCCAACCCCTTCGGGCATATTTATCTCCGATTGTGGTTTGGACATGTCCTGGAGCATAGACGCAGATTATACCCATCTGGGCTAGTCCCACTTTACTTTAATCCATAGAAGCCTTGGGCTCACACATTCGTAATCTTTCATACACTGAGCCATCTTTTCAGATATTAGAAGTCCCAGTCTTTGGCAAGCTTTGTCACTGTCATCGACTCCAGAACAGATTGCTGAAATTGGGCCAAAGTATGAACTTTCTTTTCTCACTTAATAGGGGGCGGGCCTACCGCCGCTAAGTACACCTTAGACATGTGGCTTTCCACACGATGTTTACACCCAATTACAACCATGATAAATTAACCACACATATGGGTTTAGACATATGGGTTAATCCTATTAGGTTAGGCGGAGAATGTCGCTACCCCTTTCTACCCACGGGTGTCGTAAGAGGCGACTAAGGGTATTGGGGCTTTTTATTGGATTTTTGGGCGATGCGGTTGGAGACCCATCACCAAAAACCTTTATTTTTACCATCTTTTCCCCACTCAACTTCCAAAAGTGGCTGAGGAATTTATAATTCCTTAGCTCTGGTTACCCCTTCAAGGGAAATATAGCCGTGCGTATATGTATGTATGTATGTTAGGCGGAGAATATCTATTGTATCATTCTACGATTCTGGCAAACGTTTAGAACTTTATTTACATTAATCAGTATATTCATACATGCCCTATTATTCTTCATAATTCAAAACATTGCCTTTTTTAGTATATTCTATATTTGATTTAAATGAGTCCCCATTGGTTGTCCTCTAATGACATTACCATCATTTTATTGATTACTACTCATGTGACATTGTATTCGTACCAAACGGCGACAGGCCTGCCCTTATCACGTGAGTATACTGTCCAAGCAAAATGTGGGTACTCTGAACACCAGGTGGAAATGCCACGTAGTACCTCTGCCAACCCCTTCAGAGATATACGGCGTGAACGTTTGAGTTGAGTTTGAGTGTATCTTTCAAGGCACGAGCGCTATTTTATCGACACGATAACGGTTAGAATAAGATGACAGTATATGAAACTAAGTGAGTGCGATAGAGATGGCTGTTTTTTACCGCGCGATATCTAGTTAAAAGCCGCTCGTACTAGCTATGCAGGTGACAATAAAACGTAATGTTCAGAAGTTTGAGTTTAAGTATATGTAAGGTGTATTTTATATAAGTATAGTTTGAAGTGATGTGACCGTCAATCGTACTTATATTCAAGAAATAGTTTCTATAAAAAAACGCTATGTGAAATAAAGAGTTTCCTATGATATTTGCTGTGACTGACACCACTACTACGTCATGAATTATAAGATTTAAGTAAAACTTACTCTGTAAGCTTCCGTGAGTTGGCTGCAGTGGATCAGGTAAGCTACTGTAAATAACATTAAAAAAACGAAAATGTATTAATCGGCAGATTTTATTTGCGTTCATTAATGGTTCTGGTCAGCCCTCATAGCTCAGTGGGTAGAACCACTACTGCCTCTCATCTAGAGAAGTAAGGGTTTGAATTTGAAGTTGGGCCTAGAACAATCTGTTTTTTCTAACGTCATATGATAACAGTCATGATCCTTAACGGTGAGTGAAAATATCGTAAGCAAACCCAAATGGCTAAGTTGTACTTAGTCCGTACACGTGATGTGGGTACATGAATATACTGTCCAATTACTTACTTACTTATACTCACGCCCATTATTCCCATTGGGGTAGGCAGAGACTACCTATCGATCGCCACTTAGTACGTTCTTGACAAACCTCTCTTGCTTCCCTTACAGTCATTATTCTTCTCATACATGCTCTTTTATTCTTCTCATTTCGGACCCCCGCCTTTATACGAACGTTTTCTATCCGATCTAGAAACGTTGTCTAACTGTCCAATTATTACATCTGAATTCTCTTTATCTATATTTTAGCACATGTTAAAACTTTTATATAACAAATATGTGAAAAATTTTCTGGCTATGCTTTATTTTACTGTTTTTTGTTAAATTTGGTGTTAAAATAAGCAATGCCAAGTAATGTTCAGAAGTATTAGCTCCTCTGCTATTTATCTATATGTCTGTCCATGTGTCACAGCAATTTGTTATTGAACATATTGAGATTACGAGGTTGAAAATTAATTGGTAGGCCTAAACTATGAACCGCTGCAAGGTTTAGGCCAAAGTAAAAATATTTTCTTATTAAATAGAGGGTCTCTTCAAGCATAAAATAAAACCTCCCGTGCACTTTTAAAATAAGAAAGTGACAAATATAAATACAATATATACATACATACATATACTCACGGCTATATTTCCCTAGAAGGGGTAACCAGAGCTAAGGAATTATAAATTCCTCAGCCACTTTTGGAAGTTGAGTGGGGAAAAGATGGTAAAAATAAAGTTTTTTGGTGATGGGTCTCCAACCGCATCGCCCAAAAATCCAATAAAAAGCCCCAATACCCTTAGTCGCCTCTTACGACTCCCGTGGGTAGAAAGGGGTAGCGACATTCTAAGCCGGCACTACACGGCAATACAATATATGTTAGATTTAAATAAAAACTGACAACGAAAATTGGTTTTAATTCCGCTTTGAAAATTGTACACGTTAATCTTAATCTTGCTTTGTTCTCCTATACTTTTTGTTGTTGTACTGTGACAAAAATCTCCACCAGCCAACCGACTCGCACTTGGTCAATTTCATTTCATTTGTTCTTCACAGAGCTTTCAAGATTTTATATAAAATAAAAATTACGTACGACATAAAGTGATTATTTCCGATTGGTAATGCGCTGCGGTTTGCATTATGTAATCTAATAATCGATCGCAAAAATCGAGTGAACTAATTAATTATTCTTCACTTACCGAACAGCAGTCCTTTAACCAACATCTTGACTTTTTAGATCGCTACGACGAAATGAGAACTAAATCATCGTTTTTTATATTTATACTAATTTAAAAGTGCATTTGGCCTACCCAGTGTATCAAATTTTAATTATTGTTGTTATGTTTTATTTAATTGTTATTTTATAAATAGCAATAAATATTTTCCAACTATCAACGTTGGCGTTTACCAATATATTTTTAATTTATATGACATGATTTTCGTTTGCCTTTGCTTAATTGTGTTGGCTTAGATTTGTGTGCTCCCAAGTGTTTAATTCCTTTCACATGGAGGAATAGATTTCGTAAAGATTTTTCTCTGGTGCTTTTCCTATATACTTCTTATTGAACAAATAGCGGTTCATAATGTTTCTTATGTAGTAAAACGTACCACGGGACATACAACAATTCACATGACGCAAACTAACTTACATCGTTTTCATGTCAAATGATTACATGGATGAACATGAACTTGCGGAAATGAAATGAAATTGTACGTATTCGGCTAAAAGTTAAGGATTGTAAAACATCATAATTTAGATGTAATATTTTTATTCTTGATAATAAACTGAATGCGTTAAAAAACAAACAAGACAATGCCGTGTGGAGTCAACCGTACACATTGTGATACTGCCATTGGTAGCCACTGAGGAAATACATCAACATTCTTGTTCTCATTAATTGATAATAATAAAGTTTGTATTATATAGACCATCTGGTATGTAAGTGAGGTATTTCTCGTCCGTGCAATAGTAAAGAACATTATGGAGTATTGGTTGTTTTGTGTTTAGCGGAATTTCTGCTATTGTTATAGAAAACTTTATTGAGTCAGTGTATATTAAATTATTAATTTTTCATTACTAATTGATTTTCCGCAATTCGTTCTAATATGTTTAAAATAATGCTTATTGTATTTAATATTGAAACTGTGTGACAATAAAAAAAGGACTTGTCTACATATTTATCATAACAGTGGCTCTAGATTTTGCCGTGTAGTGTCGGCTTAGAATGTCGCTACCCCTTTCTACCCACGGGTGTCGTAAGTGGTAACTAAGGGTATTGGGGCTTTTTATTGGATTTATAGGCGATGCTGTTGGTGACCCATCACCAAAAACCTTTATTTTACCGCCTTTTCCCCACTCAACTTCCAAAAGTGGCTGAGAAATTTATAATTCCTTGGCTCTGGCTACCCCTTGTAGGGAATTATAGCCGCGAGTATATGTATGTATGTATGTAGATTTTCCCCTAGCGAGAACTTTAGAGGAAGGCCCCTGAAGTTGAAAGACATACCCACTAGGTAAGATATTTTTTTCAGCGTTAAAGTTGCTAGCATTTTCACTCGATCATACCTAAAATAATCCGTTTAGGTTTCCCCATCATACATACATATACTCAAGCTATTTTTCGAATTTTGATATACTTGGTTGAACTCCATATAGAACTCAGTATCCACGATATAGACTTGCCTTGTGTGGGGCCGCTGGTATTATGTAATTATGGAAATGTCTCCTAAAAGCCCATATATGTCCCCACCAAGGGGCTCGATCCTACCCTGTATAGGGCGATATGGCCAAAGTCCACCACGCTGGCCAATTGCGGGTTGGCAGACTAACGACTAATACCGTAATAGTAGCCGGGACCGACGGCTTAACGTGCCATTCGAAGAACGGAATCATCTTAATTTTCGGATAATCAGGCGATTCAAGCCTGCAATATCCTTCCAGACAGGGTTATATCTTACAAATCAAATTTGTAAGTTTACCATCCCCCGGGGATCGAACCCGAGACCTCCGTACTTGAAACCAAGCGCTCAACCGCGAGACCACGGAGGCAGTCGTCAAATGTCTAATGATAATAAATGGTTTCTTATTATTTACAGTATATCTTTCAAAATTCTCCTTTCTCCCATAGCCGAAATAAAAATCGAAATTGTTAATGGCAGAGGTGATACTCTCCGATAAATACATAATCGGTCGGGGTCAAGGATTCAGGTTCAAGGACCGATGGACGATGCAACCCCTGTGAAGCATCTACGCTTTTTGTATTTGTGCTGGAACCGACACGCCACAGAAATCCAACAGCCGCAAGTCGCGAGGCTACGCTGAATGGAATAATTACTTCTTATTTACTATCATACATCCTCTCCAAGTGGCCAAACTATCTTACCATTCCTTTTTCTATGTTTTTTTTTACAATATTGTCTTCTTGTACGAATAACGCTATATCTCACTCGATCAAATAACCTAGCAGCACTTTTTTCTGAGGGACCTCATCTCTACTGCATTTACTCTAATCTCATATTTCTTATGTCACAACCAACATTATATCTCCACTCCAGTAAACAAACCTATATATAAAGACTTTAAATTTATATATAAAATTACGGGACATATTACACTTAGTTTGTACAACGGTAACAAGTTGTTTAGTCTGTGGTAGGTCGTCCGCGATGAAGTACGTCTTAGGCAACATCAATTGAATTTTCTAAAGAAAAACCTATATGCCGAAGTGCGCGTGACGTCGTTGTAAATCTATATATGGAGTGCAAGCAGAAAAAAAAACAGTTTATTTTCGTAACTATTACATAACATAACATAACATAAACGTTCACGCCGAATATCCCCGAAGGGGTTGGCAGAGGTACTAATACTTCTGAACATCACGTGACTTTGTCACCTGGTGTTCAGAGTACCCACGTTTTGCATGGACAGTGTACTCACGTGATAGGGGGCAGGCCTATCGCCGTTTTGTACGAATACACTGTCACATGACTAAGTACAACTCAGCCATGTGGGTTTCCTCACGATGTTTTCCCTCACCGTTAACAACCATGATAAATTAACCACACATATGTCTTTAGAAAAGACAAATTGGTGTAGGCCCGACCCAGGATTCGAACACTAGTCGCTTGCACGATAACCAAGTGTTCTACCCACTGGGCTATCACGGTTGTCGTAACTATTAATATTTTTAATTATTAATTTTATGTGTTTTATTTTATCTAAGAAATGTCAAGAATGTATTGAAATTTAAAACAGCGGCAACAATTCGGTATGCATAGTTTTTTTTTATATTTATTAAAAAAAAATCGATAGCAAACACGAAAATAGAAAACTAATTTGAATATTTTTCATTTAAAATGAGTAATTGCAAAGTTATGATTTTTTAAAGATTGTTCAACTTTTGTACTTAATGACGTCATCGATTGAAAATATCACGTAGCGACATGCAAATAAAGCGAAATGTTTAGTAAAAATGTTGCTAATTGCAAAATATTTCACGAATTTGTGGTCCCAAATGAAATGATTACGATAGTATACTAAACAAACCTATGATTTTCGATGTTTTATTAATAAACTGCAAGAACGAATGTCTTTAACATAACGCTGAAGGTCAAATACTGTTACAGTTTTTTGCTAAAATAACAGTCATCTTAGCTCTGTTTGATTTAATTTCAAGAAAATATGTTTTAAAAACATAATATCTCGAAATGGTTTCGTAATCAGCACCACTTTTGTAAAACTTTGCATACCGAATTGTTAGATAGATTCACTAATTCATTGAAGTTAATTCAGAGGTGTCAAACC
Organism: Bedellia somnulentella; assembly: GCA_963576735.1. Taxonomy (NCBI): domain Eukaryota; kingdom Metazoa; phylum Arthropoda; class Insecta; order Lepidoptera; family Bedelliidae; genus Bedellia; species Bedellia somnulentella. Next base: position 1,444 of record CAUYWD010000458.1, on the reverse strand, counting down.
TTTGGCTACTGGGGTCAAGCGAGAGTCGAGTGAGCGAGGCCTAGCCAACACTGTTTTATACATACATACATACATACATACATACATACATAAACGTTCACGCCGTTTATCCCCGAAGGGGTTGGCAGAGGTACCAATACTCCTGAACTCACATGGCAAGAGCCATCAAGTTTCCAGAGAAGGTACCCACGTTTTGCTTAGACAGTGTACTCACGTGATAGGGGGCAGGCCTATCGCCGTTTTGTACGAATACACTGTCACATGACTAAGTACAACTCAGCCATGTGGGTTTCCTCACGATGTTTTTTCCTCACCGTTAGCAACCATGATAAATTAACCACACATATGACTTTAGAAAAGACAAATTGGTGTAGGCCCGTCCCAGGATTGGAACTCACGCCCTTCTGTTTTCGGGCGGGTGTTCTACCCACTGGACTATCATGTCGCTGTTTTATACTCAAACAAAAATCCTGTGACTGTGTAATTTTTAAACTTGATCAATTCGTCAATCAATCTAACTTAACAACTTTTGTCCCGTAAATGTAAAAAAAGTCAGTTGTTCCAAATTTCGTAATTTTTAGGTAAACTATTTATTAATATAGCGGTCTTTACAGCGTGTCGTTTGGTTGAATGCGTTTTTAGAGCAACGGAATTTCGAATGACTGATAAACACTACGATCGTTTTAAACTGAACGATCCGCGTTGTTTGTTCCTCGTGTCGCTATACTTAAAAAGCTAATTCTTGTAGGTTTCATAAAGAAATTTGTTTAATATGGCAGTACAGATGTCTTTAATTTAATGTTTTTTGACATGAATTCCTCATGTGGGGATTATTACTCATAAATAAAAGATGTTATTAAAGGAAAGAAAAATTTCGACACTGGCGGGGTTCGAACCCGCGACCTTCGGGTATACGCCCCCGTCGCTCTGCCAACTGAGCTACAGTGTCAGTTGGCATCCAGCGCGAAATTTCTCTATCCTTTGTTTCTTTTTTACACGTTCAAGTAGTGTTTGCGTTTCCTACCTCCGAATTTTTAACTAATTCGGACGGCCACTTGTCTACCTTTTCAGATAGAATGCAAATGTTGGAAACGCCTAACTATCACATAATTTAATGTTTTTTGACATGAATTCCTCATGTGGGGATTATTACTCATAAATAAAAGATGTTATTAAAGGAAAGAAAATTTTTTTTCGACACTGGCGGGGTTCGAACCCGCGACCTTCGGGTATACGCCCCCGTCGCTCTGCCAACTGAGCTACAGTGTCAGTTGGCATCCAGCGCGAAATTTCTCTATCCTTTGTTTCTTTTTTACACGTTCAAGTAGTGTTTGCGTTTCCTACCTCCGAATTTTTTTTTTTTTTTTAGTTCAAAATTCGGAGGTAGGAAATTCTATCTGAAAAGGTAGACAAGTGGCCGTCCGAATTAGTTAAAAATTCGGAG
>CAUYWD010000457.1:0-18440 GCA_963576735.1 Bedellia somnulentella | reverse complement strand
GTATTGAAGTTTGAAATGATTAAATATAAAAATATTGAAAACTGCAACAAAGCAAATGTAAGTAATAATATATGGCATGAACGGCTTGGCCACTTGAACAGAAAAAGCTTGAAATTGATGAACTTGCCTTGTAGTGAAGATATGTGTGATGCTTGCATGAGAAATAAAAGTACTAGACTACCATTCAAGCCTATTCTGAGAAGAGAAACAAAACAAGTTGGAGAATTGATACACAGTGATGTGGTCGGGCCAATGAGAACTGAAACTCAAGAAGGATATAGATACTTTCAAACAATTTTAGATGACTACTCTAACATATTTACTAAGGAACAAATCGGAAGCAGCGAATAACCTAAAAAATTATATAAACAATTTAGAGAGACAAAGAGCAATAAAAGTGAAGAGAATTCGATGCGACAACGGCGGAGAGTATACATCAAATGTTTTAAAACAATTCTGCACAGAAAAAGGGATACAGATAGAGTATACTTTACCATACAGTCCTCAGTCAAATGGGAAGAGTGAACGTATGAATAGGACAATATTTGATAAAGCTCGTACTATACTAGAAGAATCAAATCTACCCAGGAAACTATGGGGCCATGCTGTATTGACAGCTACATTTTTAATAAATCGGTGTCCCTCGAAGGCGATCAACAATGAAATACCAACTAAACTTTTTGGAAGTGAAATGATGCTTAATAGACTAAAGCCATTTGGATGTAAGGGGTGGATGGTTATCTTACCAAGACAAGACAAACTCAACCCAAGAGCAAAAGAAGTGAGACTAGTTGGTTATACGAGAAATGCATACAAAGTCTGGGATCCATAGATATGAAATGTAATGCTAGATTTTAAATAAAACATTATTGAGGCACGTATTCTTCATTTTATTTTTCACCACAGACCATCTAGACAGATAATAGAGATGTCCTTATTGCTAAGCTATTTTTAAACTAGAGATGTGCATGGCAAACCGTAGAACCGATAAAGTATTTTACATCCACCCTCGATTGAAAGTCTGACCTGACTTGAGATCGCTTAAGAGCATAGCTTATGAGCTTAAATTAACAAAAAAAAAATTTGCCATACATACCCCATACTCATTACAATTTAAAAATTAAAACTAAGACACAAAAAAAATTAAAAACAATTTTAAAGAAAAAACACACAGTAAAATACAGTAAAAACAAGTTTTAGAGTAATTTTTCTAGTTTTAGCAAATCAGAAAATGTTTAAGTAATTTTTTAATGAATTTAGCTTATCCTTACATAGGGTTTTGGTAAACAAGTCTGCCATGTTTTCATTTGAACAAATGTAATCCACATCAATAACCTTTTTGGAAATTAAGTCTTTAATGAAATGAGTTTTGATGTCAATGTGTTTTGTCCGTTTACTATTTTCAAAAGATTTGGCTAGTTGAATTGCACCTTTATTGTCCATATAGAGCACACACTTCACTTCACTGTTCTGTCCATTAAAGTCACAATAAAGTCCTTTCACATAAAGGAGTTCACAAACACTAGTTGCCGCTGCCACATATTCAGCTTCGACCGTTGAAAGAGCTACACATGGTTGCTTTCGGGAGAACCATGAGACAACATTCCCATTATACATTGTAACACTTCCAGAAACACTTTTTCTATCAGTACTGTTACCGGCCCAGTCAGAATCTGAATATGTTTCCAAACATTCTTTGTTTCCTCTTTCATATACAAGTCCTTGATCCGCTGTAGCTTTTAAATATAATAAGATTCTTTTGGCTTGAATCCATAGGCTTTGACTTGGTTTTTCCAAGTATTGGCTTAGATATGCTGTTGAGAATGATATGTCTGGTCTAGAGGTAGTTGATACATATAGTAGACTCCCAATCAATTGTCGGTATGGAATGTTTTCTAGTATATCTTCTGTATTATCAAACTGATATCCTTTAGTAAGCGGTGTTAATGTTCCATTGCACTGAGTCATATTAAATTTTTCAAGCATTTTATCTATCTGTCTTTTCTGAGTTATTTTCATGCTATTTTCTACTCTTTCTATCTCCATTCCAAGAAAATTTTTAGGTGAGCCAAAATCTTTTACTTGAAATTCCTGTTTTAAGTCTTTTACTATTTTCTCTATGTTTTCTTCACATCCAGTAAAAAGTATGTCGTCGACATATATCAAAAGCCATGTATTATTTCCAATGTATAAACAAAAGTCGTTTTGTGATCTCTTAAATTCTTTCTCTTCCATGTACTCGTTGAATCGTTGATTCCACACCTTAGGGCTTTCTTTCAGTCCATACAAGCCTCTATTTAGCTTTAACACTTTGTTGTTGGCGACTTCGACGCCCTCTGGTGGCTTGATATATATCTCTGAATCTAAATTTCCATTCAGGAACGCAGTTGGGACATCCAATTGTCTTATAGACCAACCTTTGTGAACGGCATGAGCAAGAAATGTTCTTACAGTTGATGATCTAGCCACTGGTGCATAGTTCTTACCGAAATCATCTGGTTCTTTGATTTGAAACCCTTTCGCTACCAGTCTTGCTTTCTTTATGTTATTTTCTTTCAGTTTAAACACCCATTTAGCTTCAATAGCCTTCTTATCAGCTGGTAAGTCAGTTATAGTCCAGGTATTCATTTTTGCATGTGCTTTCAGTTCATTTTCTATTGCTTCTTTCCACCCTTTCTTTATAGCTTCTTGGTAGTCTTGTGGTTCTTCATCAATGCTTATTAAACAATATGCTTCATATAGTTCATAGTCTTTTATGTAATTTGGTTTTTTAATTTCTCTTCCTGATCTTGTTGTGGGTTTTTCTTGATTATCTGTTCTTTTTTCATTTTGATCTTCTTCATTTTCCTTTTGATTTTCATTTCCTGTGTTGTTTGTTACATTTTCTTCATTATTTTCTGTGTTGTTTGTTATATTTTCTTTATTCTTTGTTTCAATTTCCTTTCCAGTTTCATTTTCTTCAAACTGGTAATAGTAATTTTTGTCTTCATTTGTCTTTTTAGGGTTATAACGGTTGTCAGATTCATCAAATCTTATATCTCTTGTTAATGAAACAGTGTCTGTCAATGGATCCCAGACTTTGTATGCATTTCTCGTATAACCAACTAGTCTCACTTCTTTTGCTCTTGGGTTGAGTTTGTCTTGTCTTGGTAAGATAACCATCCACCCCTTACATCCAAATGGCTTTAGTCTATTAAGCATCATTTCACTTCCAAAAAGTTTAGTTGGTATTTCATTGTTGATTGCCTTCGAGGGACACCGATTTATTAAAAATGTAGCTGTCAATACAGCATGGCCCCATAGTTTCCTGGGTAGATTTGATTCTTCTAGTATAGTACGAGCTTTATCAAATATTGTCCTATTCATACGTTCACTCTTCCCATTTGACTGAGGACTGTATGGTAAAGTATACTCTATCTGTATCCCTTTTTCTGTGCAGAATTGTTTTAAAACATTTGATGTATACTCTCCGCCGTTGTCGCATCGAATTCTCTTCACTTTTATTGCTCTTTGTCTCTCTAAATTGTTTATATAATTTTTTAGGTTATTCGCTGCTTCCGATTTGTTCCTTAGTAAATATGTTTGACAAAAGTGAGAGTAGTCATCTAAAATTGTTTGAAAGTATCTATATCCTTCTTGAGTTTCAGTTCTCATTGGCCCGACCACATCACTGTGTATCAATTCTCCAACTTGTTTTGTTTCTCTTCTCAGAATAGGCTTGAATGGTAGTCTAGTACTTTTATTTCTCATGCAAGCATCACACATATCTTCACTACAAGGCAAGTTCATCAATTTCAAGCTTTTTCTGTTCAAGTGGCCAAGCCGTTCATGCCATATATTATTACTTACATTTGCTTTGTTGCAGTTTTCAATATTTTTATATTTAATCATTTCAAACTTCAATACATATAATTTTCCAATTTTTTCTCCAAATATTTTGTTATTTCCTTTGAATATTTTCAATTTTCCTTCTTTAAATAGTATGTCATAACCTTTTTCCATTAATTTGCTCACTGACAGTAAATTGTGCGACAATCCTTTCACTATAAGCGCTTCAATACTTATTTTATAGTTCTGGCATGACACTCGTAGAATACCTTTCTTATTAGATTCCAGTATCTGACCATTTGCTATCTTTATGTACATTGTTGTATCCAGTTCTGTTATATTTGTCATATACTTTTGGTTCTTCTCTTGAACGAAATGATGAGTCGCACCCGAATCCACAACAAAATTTATTTCATTTTTATTTTCTTCTTCAGACACTTGCGCTTCACCCTCGGCAACAAATATCATATTAGTTTCTTCTGCTTCGGTTAATTGTGCTCTCTGAAAACCTCTTCTTCTTACTCTTCCTTTAAATCTTCCTCTATAACGACCTCTGTGGTTCCCTCTATTATTTGGACATTCAAATGACTTGTGTCCGAGTTTGTGGCAATTGTAGCACGTAATAAAACATGTCCCATCAACACTATCATTTCCTTTTTCTTTTAGTTTAAGTTCAGCATCATAAAGTTTTGATTTCACCAAATCCATTTTCAAATCATCTATTGATTCTATTGTCGCGATGACTATGTCATATTCACTGGGTAAAGTTAAAAGCAAGTGGCATATTTTATCATCTTCCTCCATTTTACAACCACATGACTCCAATTCATTTATCACGGCATCGAAGTTTTGAATGTGTTCTTGCATTTTTCCGTTACTCGTATATTTCATGGACAGCAATTTCTTTTTTAAAATTAATCTTTTAAAAGAACTTTTTCTTTCCAAAATATTTTCTAATTTTTGCATCATTTCCGCAGCAGTTCTACACATTTTTAGAGATTCAAGATGGCTATCGTTCACGCAAGAAACGATGAGCGACTTTGCTTTGGCATCGCTACTTTTTTCTTGTTCAGAGGTTACAGTATTTAATAAAACAAGACCTTTTTCCTCCAATATTAATTTCATACGGAATTTCCAGTTAGAAAAACTAATTCCTTCTCCCAATTTAGGAAATACAAAAGTATTCGACGACGCCGTAGACGCCATATTTTTATTTATCCTTCTTACAAATTTCTTGGATGCTAAGTATTTCTTTGAATTTTGTTTTTTCTTTCACTTTCCACTTTCATAACCTTATTTATTATTTTCTTTTCACTTTTCTACACATTTTAGATCAATAACCACGCTCTGCTGATAGATTTTAAATAAAACATTATTGAGGCACGTATTCTTCATTTTATTTTTCACCACAGACCATCTAGACAGATAATAGAGATGTCCTTATTGCTAAGCTATTTTTAAACTAGAGATGTGCATGGCAAACCGTAGAACCGATAAAGTATTTAACAGTAAACTCATCAATACTTTAGTTATTGTAAATTTGTCTGAGATCTGTTCACCCAATTGCTTTAACTGACTCTGCATTTCTTGGATTTTAGATATAAACACCGACATATCAATTCCTTTCTCGTACTTATATTGAAAGAAACGCTGTTGAATAATATGAATACTCGTTTCCGACTTTTGCTCGTAGACACATAACAGTTTTCGCCACATTTCAGCAGAAGATGTACAAGTTATGATATGCAGCATGACGTCCTCAGACATCCTGGTGACTAACAGTGATTGAGCCTTAGCATCCTTTACTTCCCAAGCAGCTCGTGTAACAGCCTCTTCTGGTTTACCTGTCCGCCCTTCAACAATGTCCAACCACCCCTGACCTCTCAACAATACGGTTATTTGAAACTTCCAAACATTCCAATTTTTCACACCTTCCAGTTTCATAACATTAGTAGTATTATTTCCTTCCATCTTGCGTTAGGTCCTGCCTTGTCTAACAATAAAAGACAAGTATTCCTTTTGACTAAAGATTTTCAGTTGCCACGCGCCGGCCAACTTAACCTCACTTTCGCCAATCTTTAATACCGCGCGATGTAATTTTTCTTCTTTCTACTACCAGGTAGCCGTAACGTAACTGGGCCCATAACCTCTTGTTATATGAATAAATGAAATGAAACTGTTTAAGAAACGTGACTTTATTAAGAGTATTTTTAAAGACAATGATAACTTAGTATAACGGCGGACATTTTCCAAAAACACACATTACAGAGACAGTTTACTCTATCACAGAGAAACAGTGTTGCCAATACTTAAATAAAGATGTATCTACATTGCTTGCCTATTAACAGGCCTTTTATAGTGAGGTTATATATTATTTTATTGTTTTTTTTTTCAATATGTCCAATGGACAGGCAAAGGTTTTTCAACCATGCAGCCTAGTCATTCGTAATCCTTTTTCATCAGTATAATTTTTCAGTCAATGTCTTCCGTGTCTTATTATTATTTTTTTGTATTTTAGTCGATACCCTCTTATATTTGTCTTCAGTGTTTTTATGAAGTAAATTATTTCATAAAATAAGTGTGTGCAGTTGTCCATTTCATTAATCATCTCAAATTCATGTTCAAAGCCGAAGCTTGCTAGCGCTTCTACTGTCATTCCCAGTCCAAGTTTCTTTTGTTTTATTTTTATTTACATTTGCTTATCTTAATAAATTATAACCTAAAATAAAAATGCTGAAAAAGAAAAAGCCTATACCTACATAACTACTAAATTAAATTTCATTTACTGTACATAAAATAAACCTATATATACAAGAGTATGTTAACTCATTTTGGAGAAGACCTTCAATGGAGCGCGGGATTGAAACTCCACTACCATAAATTTCTATAAGCTCGCCAAACAACATGCCGAAAGCCGAGCAGTCGAAAATCAAATGAGATATTGTTTCGTCATTTTGGGATTGGCAATGTTTACATAACGACGTGTCAAACATTTGCATTCGAAAGAGGTGAGAGTTTCTCTAGAGTGACCAAAACGTAATCTGCACAAAACCACATAAAACTTTCTGCCGTGATAAAACTGATTGCGACAAAACCAAGGCATAGTATCGACAGTAACCTTAAGAGAAGAATAAAATACACCTTTGTTAAGAATCTCTGTACAATGTTTCCAATGTTGATCCCATATATTACTCATTCTTTGCTTTAAGAGAGTAACAATATCAGTATAAGGAAGAGCAACATTTAATGTATTTGTTGTTAAATCAAGAGAAGTTATTTTTCTAGCTAATAAATCAGCCTTTTCGTTCCCAAAAACTCCAACATGAGATGGAATCCACATAAAGTCTACCAAAATATTGTTTTTATAAAGATCAAACCATATTTCTTTAATGTCATAAATAATATAATGTGCGTGTGCATTTACTTTATTATACCCTAAACTTTTTAACACACTCATGCTGTCAGACATAATGAGCCATCTTTTGAAAGCACCATGAGAAGACTGAATACGTTTTAAAGCAGTGAATATGGCAACAGCTTCAGCAGTGAAAATTTATGCATTCTTATCTATTTTATAACCTAGCCATAAATTTAAAGTCTGACTATACATTGCAAATGATGCACTATTTTCATTTTTTGAACCATCAGTGTAAACAAAACTATAATTACCTATGCAATTCAGAAAAAAACTTATAGATTTCCTCCTTTGTGCTTAAATTTGGATTAATCATAATATTCATTTCTGGATATTTACTTTCAAATGAGCCATCATAACATGGCAATTTTTTATCAGTCAGATGAATATTTAAACTGGATAAAACTTGAATAAAATTATTAAGATCTTGTAAAATGTAAAAAGATTTACAAGCACTCACAGGTGTATTTACCAGGTTACTAAGTAATATATTATTGTTGCTAAAAATTTTAAGAATAAATCGTTCTTTTAAATATGAAAAACGAATATGAATGGGTGGTAAACGACATTCAACTTCCATTGAATTTATTGGAGTTGAGCAAAAAGCACCAGTGATAAGTCTTAAATTTTTGTTTTGAATTTTTTCCAGTTTTTCTATTAAGTTTTTTTCAGAAGCAGAACAAATGAAACCATATTCAAAATGGCTACGTATTTATGATTTATACAACATCAAAAGAATTTTAGGGTCAGATCCCCAAGAATATCCTGCTAACGACTTAAGTATATTGAACGATTTATTGGCCCTAACTATAATAGAGTCAACATATTTTTTCCATGAAAGGTTACTGCAAAATGTAACACCTAAAAATTTTATTTCTGAAACAACAGGCAGAACTTTGTTATTGTACAATATGGATGGTGTAATCAAGCCAGAAGTTTTCCTGAAAACAACAACCTTACAAATAAATTTAAATAATTGAAATACTTTTGTAGGTCTTTCATAACCTTATATAGAAGAGAAGTAGACGTTTCTAAATTATCATTTTCAGTTTAAACAACAAGATCATCAGCACATTGCAAAATTTTGATATAGGGTCCAAAGTTATTATTCAAAAGATGAATATATAAAATAAATAATAATGGAGACAAAACACCACCTTGACAAACCCCAACAGAACCCTGTCGGGGCCCATATAACTGATTATTATATTTAACATGCACCATTCTTTCAGTCAAAAAATTGTTAACCCTAAAAACTATTTTTTCAGGAATAACCCTTATTACGCAACAGCTCACAAAGGATATCAACATTAATATTATTAAAAGCACAAGATATATAAAAAAAAACTCCCATCAAAAATTTGTTTTGATCTATGTTCTTCTGAATGCCCAAATGTAATTGACATATACTTTCACGAGCTGACCGACCTCTACGAAATCCTAACTGATTAGTTGGTAAGATATTATTTTTTTCAACATAGAATTCAATTCGTTGTTTTAGCAATTGTTCAAAAACCTTTCCGACACAAGATGTTAGTGCAATTGGGCGATATAAATCTGGATCACCTTCAAGTTTTTCTGGTTTCAAAATTGGTATCAAACAATCTGTTTACCAATCAGACGGAATTATGTTGCTTTCTCAGAAATAATTCATTAGAAGAAGACATACATACATACATATTCTCACGCCGTTAGTTCCCATTGGGGTAGGCAGAGACTATCGCTCGCCACTTTGTACGATCCTGGCAAACCTCTCTAGCTTCATTCACATCTATCAATCTTTTCATACATGCTCTTTTATTCTTCGTACTTCGGACACCTGCCTTAGAAGAAGAATTACTTGTAAACTTTCACAATTTAGCTTTTTGAGAACAATGAAGGAAATGCCATCTAAACCGAAAGCAGTATCTCGACGTGAATATAATGCTGACTTTAATTCTTGTAATGAGAATGGTTTAACCATAAATTTACATCAATTTGATATTGAATTAAAATTTTCACTGCATTAAAAGGGTATATTAACAAAATCAGGTGTAAATTTCTTAAAAAAATCAATTATCCAAGTATTATTGTTTGAATTTTTTGGAATAAATGTTTTATTAAATTTCCTCATATGTTTCCAAATTACAGAGAGAGGAGTAGAACGGTTGAATGAAGAACATAATGCCAACCAACTATTTCTTCTTTCTGACTTCAAAGTTCTTTTTTTTAAAGCTTGCAATCTTTTAAACTCAATGTAGTGTTCTATTATTGGGTCATATTTAATTTTAATATAAGCTTCTTTGGAGGCTCGCACGACTTCTGTACATGTGTTATTCCACCATGGAAGATAAAGTCTCTTTTTGAACAACATCAAGTGAATGTCGCTATTTATAACGAAAAACGTGCATATTTTAAACATGCAATAAACAAAAATGCAGATGATTCTAGGTCTCTTTGGAAAAATTTGAGGCAAATTGTCCTTCCTGATAAGCGCCCATATCTACCACAACATTTTAATGACCCAGAAGATATTAATAAACATATTAGTAATATACCTGGTACAAATGAAGTTAGTCTATCGGAATTGACTTTCTTTGAGTTTCACCGCTATGGCAAGGCCACTTTTAGCCTAAACACGGTTACTAGTGACAAAATAATTAAAGTTCTTACTAGCATCAAAACAAAAGCTAAAGGACTGGACGACATTAACATTGAAATGTTACTTTTAACATTACCGACTTCTTTAGACGCCCTGACTGCCATTGTGAACAAAAGTATAACGACCAATACGTTTCCATCAATCTGGAAAATTGCAAAGATAGCACCATTACCTAAAAAGCCGAATCCCATGCATGTTTCCGACCTTCGTGCTATAAGTATCCTTCCTTGCACTTCCAAGATAATAGAACGGGTTGTGTGCGAACAACTCACTCAGTACCTGGAAGAAAATGATATTTTGCCCGAATTTCAATCTGGTTTTCGCAAAGGTCGGTCAACGGCATCAGCTTTACTTGATGTTGTTGACAATATTCTCAGCGACCAAAATAAAGGAAGAAGTACAATCTTAACTTTGCTGGACTTTTCCAGAGCATTTGAGTGTTTGCATAAGCCCCTTCTGTTATCTAAGATGGCTTATTATGGATTTGGCACTGCTGTGATTCGTTGGTTTGATAGTTATCTCTCAGACAGGTTGCAGTTTGTAGAGTTGCGTAACAGAGACGGCAGCATTAAAACGTCGTCAACAACCCAGCTGTCTAGAGGAGTGCCTCAAGGGTCTATTTTGGGACCAATACTTTTTATTTTGTATACATCTGACATAATAAAGACCATCAAAAATTGCAGATATCATATATACGCGGATGATCTGCAAATTTACGCATCTGGACATCCTAATAAGGCTTTGGAGACGATTGATGCTCTTAACTCGGATTTAGAGCGGGTGGTTGCATGGTCTGAGAGAAACTGTCTTGTCTTGAACCCCAGCAAGTCCAAGTACATGGTGCTTGGGACTAAATGTCAAATTCATAAAACTATTGATGTTCTTTCGACCAATTGTGTAGTTATCAGTGGACAGCCCATAGAAAAGGTGGTAGAAGCAAAAAATCTTGGCCTCCTTATGGATGGGGAACTTCGGTTCGAGAACCATGTTATTTCTGTGGTTAGCAATTGTTTCTATCGCCTTAAGGTCCTATACAGTATCCGCGATTATCTTAGTGAGGATTTGCGTGTCCAACTATGCGAATAGTTGATACTGTCAAAGTTGAATTACTGTGATGTTGTTTATGGTAGCTGCATTCTTGGTCGTTCAAAGAAATTAATTCAACGTGTACAAAACGCATGTGCACGTTTTTGTTTCCGCGTCCCACCCCGTTCCCATATCACTCCGTACCTGGACGATGCTAAGCTATTGAAAATGCAGGCACGTAGGCAACTACATCTCGCTACTTTGCTTTTCGGTGTGGTTTGGCACGAGATGCCTGACTACTTGTATAAAAAACTGCAATGGTCAAAAAGTGGCTACCAGTTTAAAGTCAGGGCGATTCTGCCGACGCATCGTTCTGCAGCGTTTCGAGGCAGTTTTAGGTTTGCAGCGTCCAAGTGCTGGAATGATATCCCACCCCCAGTCCGTAATACCGCCAGTAGAAACGCTTTTAAGCGTAAGCTTAAAAGTTTTCTGCTTGTCCAACAAAATCCTTGTTTTAATACTCCAGCTCTGGATCCTTAATTCAAGTACTGCATATCCCTAAAGTACCGCCTTTCTCTTAAATACCGCCTATGCCTTAAGTACCACCTATCCCTCAAATACTGCCTATACCTTAAATACCGCCTATCCCCTAAGCTGATTAGGTATTGCGAATACAGTCTCGTCTATGGTTTATTTATATCTTTATTTATATCTTTATAATATACTATGCTTTATTTTGACTAATTATATGCTTATATTTTATTAATTCCTGTTTATTATGATAATTATATTAGTATTTTGTTTTTGGGTTTATGTATTATGAATGAGACCGTATGTCATTTTATTGTCAGGAGCTAACTGAAAATCAGTGTTGTGAGGTTACACTCACAACAATACGCTGAGTTAGCAACCCTTTCGTTGCAAGACTTTTTAATTTTTTTTGGATTTACTGTGATTGTTGTTTGTTTTTGTGTTTAAGTGTTTTAAATTTGTATACAACGAATAAATATTTTCTTTTCTTTTCTTTTCTTTTTTAGAATGTTTATTTTTACAATTATTTACAGAATTTTTATTGTTTTGAAACTTATAAATGCATTTTTCAACAGCAGAATGCAATATAGTGCAAAATAATGTATATGCATTATGAGGAGAATATAATTTAAAGTTAGAGAGGATAGAATCAACCACTTTGGCATACTTATGCCAGTCAACTCGATTAAAATTAGGATATATGGGCAATTTGACCCCTTGACCAGTGCAATTATTGTTAGAATTATCATTAGTAACTTGAACTTTTATTATCACAGGAAGGTGATAGCTACCCATTGGATCGTCATAAACAGACCATTCAGATGATAAGGCTATTGAAGGAGAAACTATTGTTAAATCTAAAGCATTTGGACGCCAAGACTGTGTACCAACTGTAGTTGGTTGACCATCATTCAAAAGAAATAGATTGTTATCATCAATGACTTCTAAAAGCATTCGTCCACGAGGCGAGTCGGAGCCACAACCCCATGATGTGTGATAGGCATTGAAATCACCAGCAAAAATCATAGGGCTAGGAATTGATTTGATTAAACTATCCAATTGATTTTCATTTAGAACCGGTTTACTTTTAGGGGGACAATATACACTTACTACAGATATTTCTCTATTATTAATTGTAATTTTAACACAAATATTTTGTAAAAATTGGTTAAAAACTGTAGCAATTCTAGAATAATTAAAACAATTTTTTACCAAAATAGCTACACCGTTATGTTTGTTACCACAATCATTTCTTTCTATTTTATAACCTGGTACATTGATTTTTTTACTTTGCAACCAAGTTTCACAAACTATTGCAACATGTATATTGTTATCATAAAGAAATTGAGTAAATTGGCTTTTGTTGCACAGTATACTTTGCGCATTCCATTGAACTATATTTATTATATCCATTAAGAAGTTTTGGGATTTGTCTTAGCACTGAAAGTTTGTTGCAATATATTTTTTATTGTGTTAGAATTTATAGTTATATCTTTATTAGTTACTATTTTACTACTGCTTCTGTCAATAAAGTCAAAAATTTATCTGATTTTGTTAAATTTTGCATTTGTATATCAATTGATTTTGCACCTAAGTTGGGAAATGCATTTTCATTTAACAAATCAGAATACTTAACTGCGTGTGACTTTATTTTATTTTCTTCTATTTTTGTTTTTTAATTGGAGATATTGATGAAATAACAACATGATTGCCATTGCAATTTATACATTTAGCATTTTCTTGTTTTACTGTACATATTTTATAACTGTGACCTCCGGTGCAGATAGAACAAATTTCAGTATTTTTACAGTATTTAGGTATATGACTATATCGCATACATTTTAAACATTGTTTGACAGGGGGGATGTATTTTATCAACTCATGACGCCAAGAATCTATGTATACATAATCAGGTAGCACAGTGGAAGCAAAGGTAACTGCAACAGTTTGCATAGGTTGGTATTGTAGATTCCCATCACTATTACGAACCCTACGCATGAAGCGCCGAACCTGAACAACATTACAAGAACTGCCAACTAAAGAAAATATCTGTTTATTTGAATATGTTGTTGAGAATGAGGAAAGAACCCCAGTAACTTCAGTATCGCCAGCCGGAATATTAGCAAACATGTTGAGTTCATCCAGTATTTTTTTATTTTGAATAAATTTATTGGCATGGTTTGCTCGATCAAAAGTGATACCAACTTTAAATTTGTTTATTGATCTCAGATGTAATACAATGTTTGCGAAGAACCCTTGATAATGCAAGACGATCATAATCTGTAATAGGCTTATCTGCTGTCTTATGGGATAAAAAAACTATAAATTCTGTCTTGTTAGAATCTTCAGGGTATTTACTTAGATAATTGTCAATTTTATATATTCTGTACTTATCTGTATTTTCCTCAGCGATGGAATTTGAAGACAACGATGAACTATCAGACGCTTTCTGTATAGAAAAGTTATCTATCCCATCAGAAGAAGCAACATCTTCATCTTCTTTTCTTTTACGTTTTCTAGACATTTTTATATTTATAAGCTAACTAGCTTTTTGCCCGCGACTTCGTCCGCGTGAACTTCATTTTTTGTATCCGGTTTACATTCAAAATACCGAAACACTATCTCAACTTCTGTTTTTTTATATTTAAATTCCCGCGGGCGTTGTAAAGGATATAAAGGACATTGAGGCTTTTCAAGTGATTGTTGGGCGATGCAGTTGATGACCCATCACTAATTACCTTTATTTAACTACCTTTCCCTAGTCTATTTCTAAAACTGGATGAAGAATTACTTTCTCTGAAGCAGTGCCTACCCTTTTGTGGAATTTATGGACGTTAATACATACTCATGAATAATTGATAGATGAATTTCATAAATTCAATCGCACCAAGTTTTATGTTTCTGATACAAAAATGTCAAAAATCTCTATATTAACTTTCATTTGCTCTATCAACCTCTTAGGGGTTGAGTTCCAAAAAAACTCTTTTTAATTTTTCATAAGAATCATGAACCAAACCATTTTGTACCAAGTTTCTATGTTCAAAATGAGAATATCTTAGTGAGTACAAATACAAATTCGAATAGTAGTTTGGCAATCCGGTGCTGCCGCCACTGACCGCTGGTGATAGCGGGAGAGCTTGCAGCGATTGCTCGGGAAGATGGGGTAGTGGTGGATCTCCATACAAAATAATCGCGGAAGTGAAGGAATAGTGCTTGCTATTATAATATATAGATTGATATTCAAAGCTAATAAAACAAAAAAAAATACAAAATGCTTGAATCACCTGAGATACGAATCCGGAACGAATGATTAGTAACAGTTCTAGTTAAATATGCGGCGGTGGCAAATTTACTTTCCGCCCATACCTTCGCCCGCGTGGAATTCGGTTATATTGCGGTATAAAGTATAAAACTTCTCATTACCACAGAAAAATCTAAGAAGAGCGATGTATCGCTGTATATGCTCAGTTGTTAAACCAAAACTGAATGGTACACTATATTAAATGTTTTTCCTTGTGGAGCTAAAACATGCAGATTATGGACACTGAAAAACAATGCTTTTCTAAATGTACTCCAGCAACCCTTACAGTTTGGCCTTGTGCTCTATTAATGGTCATTGCAAATGAAACCCTTATAGGAAATTTAAGTCTTTTAAATTGAAATGGGAGGTCTTTTGGAATAATCGAAATCCGAGGTATGAGTACACTTTCACCCTTGGCTGCGCCAGTTAAAATAGTGGCTGTAATAATGTTCCGCCAAAGCTGAGTGACATGCAGCCTGGTACCATTACACAGTCTAGGGGCATCGAGATTGCGCATGAGCATCACCGGAACACCTACTTTTAGTTTTATTTTATTAAAAGGCATCCCAGATAGATCCAAAGAATTTAAGAACTCCACAGGACATGACGCACTATGTTCTGTTTCTATCACTGTGTCTACAGATAAATATTCAGTATTTTCTCCCATAACTTCATCATTCAAAATATTTTCATTTATTTTAGTGACCGTTTCATTTTTTGGTGCTAATATTGCGCGTTCGCACAGCACCTAGAAAAAAGCACTAAACTAACTGTTATATAACTACTGCCTAAAACCTATAACAAACACAGTTCAATCTAAAATATTAGGAACCAAAAAATATACCTAACTAAACTATAAAAATCTATACGACAAACAAAGTGCACTAAACTAACCTACCTAACTATTATATTATTCAGCCTACTGCGAAAACCTTAAAATCTATAAAATGCATATTACAATACAAACATTATACAATGGTAGATACCTAACAAACACACACAATACCAGTAACTAAATACATTAAGTAAAGTAAGTGAGTGACTCGAAAAGTAGAGGTGTGTAGTTCGCGAATGAATGCTTCTTTCGAATGCCTTCAGTTGAACATGCAAACCATTCCTTCCTTCACTCGCTTATTAGTCCACCTTATTCCTTCACTTAATACTTCACTTTGCCGTCATTCGAAAAAAAATCTTCGGTCATCGTCTTAAGGACTATATTTGTTTGATCGCAAATCTAATACTGACACCTTATTAGTTCACCTCACTTATGCATTGCTTTGCTCTCGCAGGGGAAAATAACTCTCCACAGATGGTGTTAAGATCTATATTTGTTTGCTGCTAAATCACTATTCGTTTACACAAATACAAAAACATAAATATGAGGTTCGGACCCGGCAATGAGTTATTTTTAATGTTTATTTTCTAATAGTGAAAATATTAGTAATGTTTTGGTTGTCAGTCCTAAGCCTGGAAAGTATGGAGGACAGTCGAGATATCTATTCTTACTGATACTACATGATAAATAACTATATTTCTGCAAAATTAAATACAAGTAATACAACATATGGGACTCATTCATTAAACATTATCAAAAGCATCATTTTTTTCATTCGCGAACTAGCGAATGTTATAAGAAAGATACGAGAACGCGAGAACCGCAAGTTATTCATCTTTCCAACTCAATCTCTTCATTTAGTCCAATTCGTTCTGCAGTTCATTTAGTCCAACGGCTCTGAAGGAGCCTAATGAGCCGCTGAACGAAGTGGACTACTGGACTACATTCGCGAAGTAGTTCTTTGAAGTGAAGGAACTAAATGAACTAAGTTCTTTTCACTGAAGCGTTATGCGCATGTCTATCGAAAAGTGCAAGTAAAGTAACGATGATCCATTGACCTTTAACATAATCGTATGTCGAATCTTCATACTTTTTAGTCGTTTGTATCAGAGATTTTTTTAATATTAGATTCTGGGTTTATATACTCTAATAAAGAAGAAATCATACCGCGATGTAGAAAGTTCAGACAGCGCCATCTATTGGTTAACATGCAAACAACGCCGCGCGTTTTTATAAGGATTCAACTGAAAGGTTGAAGATTGCGCTGCTAAAATCCACAAAGTGAAGATGTCGGAAAGTTTCCGGCCGCTGGTTAAAGCGTAAGATATCAACCCACTTCTTATGTATCTTAAAAATACATCGTTACCACGTTTTAAAAACTTGAATTCCTCGAGAACTAAATATTACCTTGTTACGACACACAGTGCAACATACATACATACATACATACATATTCTCACGCCGTTAGTTCCCATTGGGGTAGGCAGAGACTATCGATCGCCACTTTGTACGATCCTTGCAAACCTCTCTGGCTTCGTTTACATCCATCAATCTTTTCATACATGCTCTTTTATTCTTCATACTGCGGACACCTGCCTTTTTGAGCACATGTTCTATTTGATCCAAATGTGTCCTCCGAGGTCGTCCTCTACTAACATTACCTTCCACATTGGCTCTATATATCTCTTTCACCAATTTACTGTCATCCGTCACAGTGCAAGAAAACAATATTTTTGTTATCCCTCGGGAATATAATTTTTCCGGGATAAAAGTGCTCTATAATTTAATCTGGACTTCTAACTATATGTCTGCAAAATTTCAAAGCAATCGGTTAAGTAGTTGCGGCGTGAAAGCGCCACAAATAAACAAACAAACAAACTCACTTTCCCATTTATAATATTAGTATGGATATATACACTATTTTAAACGATATTTACAGCTTGAATTTCTATACCCAATCCAATAATTAAAAGTTTTTAGTAATAATTTTAGAAGAGCGCCTTTTTTTCTGACTCTTTTCCCGCCCTTTTTTCTTATTTTATTGTAATATTCTTCTGCAGTGTCGCGCCTCTGGGTTGTTCATGTTTTGAGCCCATTAAAGCGAGTGATTCAAGTTGGGTATCCAAATCACTTTAACAATTGGCCTAGACCTCGCTTTTTTAACATACCCTTTTTATATTATAAATCGATAAAGGACATCAAACTTAACAACTTTGCCTATGGAATGCCTATCTAAAATATTGTAATTTTCAAAAAATAATAATAATTAAAAATTGTCGTGCCTAGTTCAAACTGAGAATGTATAGAATGAGATTCCTTGCTGCTGTGAAAATAAGAAATTAAAAAAAAACATCAGATCTATGCTTTTTGCTCTGTAAACAAAAACATAACTTCTTTCTGTATTTTCCAGTTCAATCGCTTGCTTACCGGTTTATTTTCATGATATTATTTTTCAACGACGATCAATACAACTGGAAAATACCGAAAGAAGTTATATGTTTGTTTACAGAGCGAAAAGCATAGATCAAATGTTTTTTTTTTTATTTCTTATTTTCACTGAAGCAAGGAATCTCATTCTATACATTCTCAGTTTGAACTAGGTACGACAATTTTTAATTATTATTATTTTTAGAAAAATACAATATTTTAGATAGGCATTCCATGGGCAAAACTGTTTAGTTTGATGTCCTTTATAGATTTATAATATAAAAAGGGTATGTTATAAAAGCGAGGTCTAGGCCAATTACATATATAAGATTAATATACAAATTATACTATGAATGAATGAATAAATAAATAAATCGAAACAAATGAATAGATGGATAATGGATTCTTTTCATCCCTCGATTCATTCTTCCAAAAT
>CAUYWD010000456.1:0-86000 GCA_963576735.1 Bedellia somnulentella | reverse complement strand
AAAACAAATATCTCAAAAAGTGCTGAGCCTAGAGAAGTGTTTTAACCCTCAAAAAATAAGAATTAGTGATGACTATCAAATGGTGTGATAATCATTGGCAGTTTGCCTACAGAAATTTTTAAAACATTACGAGAAACCTATATTTTATAACAACTTTACAATTTAAACTACTAATAAGTAAAAAATTATTATGATAGAGTCATTTAAATATCATCGAGGTAGATTACGGCTTTCAAAGAGTTTCAAAGTGGAATAAAAAATGTAACAATTAAAATTCCTAAAAATGAAAAATATGGTTAGATAGGGAAATAAAAATGCAAAAATATAAAAATTGTAAGGTTGGTCTGGAAAAATCCTAAAAGGGTTGAAATAAATTAAGATAGGTCACATAAGGTTAAGCCGAGATAAAAAAAAACAAATATCTCAAAAAGTGCTGAGCCTAGAGTAGTGTTTAAACTCTCAAAAAATAAAAATTAGTGATGACTATCAAATGGTGTGATAATTATTGGCAGTTTGCCTACAGAAGTTTTTAAAAAATTACGAGAAACCTATATTTTATAACAACTTTACAATTTAAACTACTAATAATTAAAAAATTATTATGATAGAGTCATTTAAATATCATCGAGGTAGATAAAGGCTTTCAAAGAGTTTCAAAATGGAATAAAAAATGTAACAATTAAAATTTCTGAAAATGAAAAATATGGTTGGATAGGGAAATAAAAATGCAAAAATATAAAAATTGTTAGGTTGGTCTGGAAAAATCCTTAAAGGGTTGAAATAAATTAAGATGGGTCACAAAAGGTTGAGGTGAGATAAAAAAAAACAAATATCTCAAAAAGTGCTGAGCCTAGAGTAGTGTTTTAACCCTCAAAAAATAAGAATTAGTGATGACTATCAAATGGTGTGATAATCATTGGTAGTTTGCCTACAGAAGTTTTTAAAAAAATACGAGAAACCTATATTTTATAACAACTTTACAATTTAAACTACTAATAAGTAAAAAATTATTATGATAAAGTCATTTAAATATCATCTTGGTAGATTAAGGCTTTCAAAGAGTTTAAAAAGTGACATAAAAAATGTAACAATTAAAATTCCTTAAAATGAAAAATATGGTTGGATAGGGAAATAAAAATGCAAAAATATGATAATTGTTAGGTTGGTCGGGAAAAATCCTAAAAGGGTTAAAATGAATTGAGATGGGTTACATAAGGTCGAGGTGAGCTAAAAAAAAACAAATATCTCAAAAAGTGCTGAGCCTAGAGAAGTGTTTAAACCCTCAAAAAATTAGAATTAGTGAGGACTATCAAATGGTGTGAAAATAATTTTCAGTTTGCCTAAAAAATTTTGAAGTATATACGAAAAACCTATATTTTATAACAACTCTACAATTTAAACTACTAATAACTAAAAAAATATTATGATAGAGTCATTTAAATATCATCGAGGTAGATTAAGGCTTTCAAAGAGTTTAAAAAGTGACATAAAAAATTGTAACAATTAAAATTCCTGAAAATGAAAAATATGGTTGGATAGGGAAATAAAAATGCAAAAATATAAAAATTGTAAGGTTGGTCTGGAAAAATCCTAAAAGGGTTGAAATCAATTAAGATGGGTTACATAAGGCTGAGGTGAGCTAAAAAAAAACAAATATCTCAAAAAGTGCTGAGCCTAGAGTAGTCTTTTAACCCTCAAAAAATAAGAATTAGTGATGACTATCAAATGGTGTGATAATCATTGGAAGTTTGCCTACAGAAATTTTTAAAAAATTACGAGAAACCTATATTTTATAACAACTTTACAATTTAAACTACTAATAAGTAAAAAATTATTATGATAGTCATTTAAATATCATCGAGGTAGATTACGGCTTTCAAAGAGTTTCAAAGTGGAATAAAAAATGTAACAATTAAAATTCCTGAAAATGAAAAATATGGTTAGATAGGGAAATAAAAATGCAAAAATATAAAAATTGTAAGGTTGGTTTGGAAAAATCCTAAAAGGGTTGAAATAAATTAAGATTGGTCACATAAGGTTAAGCCGAGATAAAAAAAAACAAATATCTCAAAAAGTGCTGAGCCTAGAGTAGTGTTTAAACCCTCAAAAAATAAGAATTAGTGATGACTATCAAATGGTGTGATAATCATTGGTAGTTTGCCTACAGAAATTTTTAAAAAATTACGAGAAACCTATATTTTATAACAACTTTACAATTTAAACTACTAATAAGTAAAAAATTATTATGATAGAGTCATTTAAATATCATCGAGGTAGATAAATGCTTTCAAAGAGTTTCAAAGTGGAATAAAAAAGGTAACATTTAAAATATCTGAAAATGAAAAATATGGTTGGATAGGGAAATGAAAATGCAAAAATATAAAAATTGTAAGGTTGGTCTGGAAATATCCTTAAAGGGTTGAAATAAATTAAGATGGGTCACATAAGGTTGAGGTGAGATAAAATAAAAAAAAAACAAATATCTCAAAAAGTGCTGAGCCTAGATATTGTTTTAACCCTCAAAAAATAAGAATTAGTGATGACTATCAAATGGTGTGATAATCATTGGTAGTTTGCCTACAGAAATTTTGAAAAAAATACGAGAAACCTATATTTTATAACAACTTTACAATTTAAACTACTAATAAGTAAAAAATTATTATGATAGTCATTTAAATATCATCGAGGTAGATAAAGGCTTTCAAAGAGTTTCAAAGTGGAATAAAAATGTAACAATTAAAATTCCTGAAAATGAAAAATATGATTTAATGTTTTTTGACATGAATTCCTCATGTGGGGATTATTACTCATAAATAAAAGATGTTATTAAAGGAAAGAAAAATTTAATAACATCTTTTATTTATGAGTAATAATCCCCACATGAGGAATTCATGTCAAAAAACATTAAATTATGTGATAGTTAGGCGTTTCCAACATTTGCATTCTATCTGAAAAGGTAGACAAGTGGCCGTCCGAATTAGTTAAAATTCGGAGGTAGGAAACGCAAACACTAATTGAACGTGTAAAAAAGAAACAAAGGATAGAGAAATTTCGCGCTGGATGCCAACTGACACTGTAGCTCAGTGGGCAGAGCGACGGGGGCGTATACCCGAAGGTCGCGGGTTCGAACCCCGCCAGTGTCGAAATTTTTCTTTCCTTTAATAACATCTTTTATTTATGATGAAAAATATGGTTGGATAGGGAAATAAAAATATAAAAATTGTTAGGTTGGTCTGGAAAAATCCTTAAAGGGTTGAAATAAATTAAGATGGGTCACAAAAGGTTGAGGTGAGATAAAATAAAAAAAAACAAATATCTCAAAAAGTGCTGAGCCTAGAGTAGTGTTTTAACCCTCAAAAAATAAGAATTAGTGATGACTATCAAATGGTGTGATAATCATTGGCAGTTTGCCTACAGAAATTTTTAAAAAATTACGAGAAACCTATATTTTATAACAACTTTACAATTTAAACTGCTAATAATTAAAAAAATATTATGATAGAGTCATTTAAATATCATCGATAGGGGTTCGACACCTACATGCGTCAGGCATAACGGGAGTTCGATTGTCGATTTAACATTCGCAACTCCCGACCTCTGGGCCCTGATCAAGGGCTGGAGGGTTGTCACAGACGTGAAGTCGTACTCAGACCATCAGTATATCCGGTTTGAGATCTCCACGTCCAGACCAGCCACCCAACCGGGTGGAGCGTCGGCAAATGGGGGACCTAGGTGGGCCCTCAGCAGGCTGGACAAGGAGATGATGGTGGAAGCCTCCATCGTCCAGTCCTGGATGTCACCGCCGCCCGGTGCGGCCGTCAACATCAGTGCCGAGGTGAGCTGGTTTCGTGAAGCCCTCACAGAGGTATGCGACGCGTCGATGCCCCGAGTGGGACCGATGGCTCCGAGACGCCAGATGCACTGGTGGTCCGCCGAGATTGCACAACTCCGACGTGCGAGCATCGCGGCGAGACGCCAGTGCAAAAGAATAAGAAGAAGGAGACGCCGGGACGAGGCCGAAGAGAACCGCGTTGTCGAGGCTTTCCGGGAGGCTAAAAAACTGGCGATTTATGATGCCAAAGAAGCCTCCCGAAAGGAATTACTGGAGGCTCTAGACGACGATCCATGGGGCCTACAGAATGGCCAGGCAAAGGCTACGACCATGGGCGCCCCCACTAACTACGAGCCTCCAGACTAATGTGGTGGAAAATGTGGTTTCGGCCCTGTTCCCGGCCAGGGGGGTGCATCAGCCCCCTATGATGGCGATTGAGCGGTGGCGTTTGGCGGACGAACTTCTCGTCCCCGAAGTAACCGAACCGAAGTTGGCGGTGGCCATAGAGCGCCTGAAGAAGAAGAAGACGGCCCCGGGACTAGATGGGATCCCGGGGCAGGCGTGGGTAGTGGCGCTCAAACCCTTCCTGGAGGAGAGGTTTCGGGGCCTGTTTTCTACGTGCCTGGAACAAGGTGTTTTTCCAGAGCCGTGGAAGACGGGCAAACTCGTGCTTCTGCGAAAGGATGGGCGCCCCGCCGACTCCGTAGAACCCTCGGCTTTTAGACCGATTTTGCTGCTCGACGAGGCGGGTAAACTTTTAGGGAGGGTGATCTCTGCCCGAATCGTCGAGCACCTCGAGGGAGCTGGTCCAAACCTCTCGGACCAGCAGTTCAGTTTTAGACGCTGCCGCTCGACTGTACACGCAGTTCTGCGAGTCCGCTCAATAACGGACGAGGCGGTCTCCCAGGGCGAGGTGGTGTTGGCAGTATCACTCGATATCAAAAACGCATTCAACACCATCCCCTGGTCCTGTATAAAGGAGGCACTGAAATTTCACGAAGTGCCTCCGTACTTGAGGAGGATCCTCGGGTCGTACCTCTCGGATCGGTTCATTACGAGGGTTGGGGTCGCCGCGAGATGTCTTGCGGTGTTCCACAGGGCTCAGTCTTGGGCCCGCTCCTGTGGAACATCGGATACGATTGGGTTTTACGCGGCGCCAACCTCTGGGGTGTCCAACTTACCTGCTATGCAGACGACACCCTAGTGACGGCCCGAGGGAAAACATACAGAGAGGCCGCCATTCGCGGAACTGCAGGAGTGGCGCACGTAGTGCGCCGGATAAGGTCATTGGGCCTGAACAAATCCGAGGCCATGTGGTTCCATGGTCCTCGGAACGGTCCGCCGGCTGGAGAATCCGCCATCGTTGTGGGTGGCGAGAGGATTGCCGTCGAGTCAACTTTGAAGTATCTGGGATTAGTGCTCGACGGCCGATGGACGTTCCGCGCTCACTTCGAGCGTTTGGGGCCCCGGTTGATGGTTGCGGCAGCTGCACTCTGCAGACTCCTGCCGAACCTTGGGGGCCCTAGGAACGGGTGCAGGCAGCTCTACATGGGAGTCGTACGGTCCATGGCCATGTACGGCTCCCCAGTCTGGGCTGACGACCTGAAGGGGTCGAATGCGGCGCTTCTTCACGCGCCGCAACGGCTAATGGCTGTCAGGGCGTCAAGGGGATACCGTACGGTATCCCGAGAGGCTGCCTGCCTAATGACGGGTTCGAAGCCGTGGGAGTTAGACGCGCAAGTTCTCGCGTCAACCTTCCACTGGCGCGAAGAACGGCGGACACAGGGCCTTGGGCACTAAGGCTGGGTGAGCCTAGTGCGGGGCACAAGACGGTGGAGGCCATCCTTCCCGTCTTTGAGCAGTGGCTGCAACGAGAGCACGGGGCTCTGAGCTTTCGGCTGACACAGGTCCTTTCCGGGTATGGTTGCTTCGGAAAGTACCTGTGGCGGCTGGGCAAAGAGCAGGCCGGTCGGTGCCACCACTGTGCAAACTGCCCCGAGGAGACGGCGCAGCATACGCTTGAAGTGTTCCCAGCGTGGGACATAGAGAGGGCAGAACTCCGGGCGATCATCGGCCCGGATCTCTCTTTACCAGCTGTCGTTTCGGCTATGGTGGAGAGACCCGATGCGTGGGCGGCGGCGGCCTCCTTTTGCGAACGAGTCATGCTTGCAAAGGAGGCCGCCGAAAGAGAGAGGGAGTTGGCGGACCCCACTGGAAGGGGCCGTCGTCGCCGCGGTGCCAGGAACCACTGACGCACCGCGGCCTCGGTTAGGGTCTTGTAAGACCACGGAGCCCCCATAGCGTGCGACGCCGAAAGTGGGGCTCCACGGGCAGGAGGCGCGCAGAGTGGGGCTATCTGCGCGCTACCAAACCCTGCCCAAGAAGGACGGGCGCTTAGGTGGTCCTGAGCGTCCGTGACTACAAAAGTGGAAAAGGGGGGTTCTGTCCCCCCCAATGAAGGAATGCCGCGAGTCATAAGGTGCGTGGGGTCTCGGGAACATTGCAATTGAAGAGTACCCAGAGACCCCACATCTGGGCACCAAGAAGGACCAACGTGGGGTTTTAGTCAGTAGAAGTCTGACATATCCCCGTCGCACCCCCATGCGGCGGGGAATCCATGAGGATTTCCCCACGTAAAAAAAAAAGTTCTGAGCCTAGAGTAGTGTTTAAACCCTCAAAAAATAAGTATTAGTGAGGACTATCAAATGAAGTGAAAATAATTGGCAGTTTCCCTAAAGAAATTTTTAAAAAATTACGAGAAACCTATATTTTATAACAATTTTACTATTGGATTGAATCAGGCGTTACTTTGCGGAAATCCATAGCAATACTAATATTAATAAATTTCTTCGCTTAATTCCGCTAAATAATACCTGCAGTCTTCATGCAACATGCACTGTGCACCGCCCGCCCTTCCACTTACAAGAAATCGAAAAGCAGACAATGCACCACACACACACCCGCAAGCGAAAACCACAGGCAACCACAAACATGCGACGCGTTTCGATTCAACACGAGTCATTGACGAGCAGTTAGTAGACAGTTCGGCAGCTGACCACCGAGTGCCGGTCATACGATTTTGCGGTTATATTTATAGGCCAGGCTCCCCACTCCCCCACCCAAAGAACATCAATGACGAGTGACTATATTATTGGAAAAAATTGTCAAAAGTGGGGAAACGGTGTAGCCCAGCTGTTCATTCAGCAGTGCAACGGAATTATCATTATCATATCTGGAGATTTCAAGTTTCTCTAAAAGACATAATCTTAATCCCTTAATACAAGTATGTAAAATCTCCAGATTATGATTATCGGGGAGAACGTGTCCAGTATCCAATAGATGTTTCGCAAAGTGAGACCTTTCTGGATGGTCGTTTCTGAATGCTGCCACGTGCTCCCCGTATCTTGTTAGAAAACTTCTACCAGTTTGCCCAATATAGACGCTGTTGACAATTTTACTATTTAAACTATTAATGTAACACCACTAACTTGTGTTATAAAACAACCACAAACAATAGCCGCGCGAACAGCTACTTGATGACTCACGCCAGCTCCGCCTGCGCCTCGCGACTACGTCACGAGGTGGGGATAGCTCACGCACGCGTATATAAGCCGGTCAGAGCGCGCAGAGTTAATTGCCTTTGCGATCGCAGTTGCGTGCACACTGGAACTTCCCGATCAAGATAGGAAGCTACAAAGCATTGCGCACGTACAGGTTGCATCGCTCACGCGGACAACTCTGGACTCGCTGTGTCTTTAGTGAACCCTTTCTCTTTTTGTATTGCACTCTAATTATTTTCGGTCTTCTTGGATTAAATGTATAAAGAAATCTAAAGTCGTTTTTCGTGTACACCTATTACACTGGCGACCAACGGGGCAAATAAAACTACCTACACTACGAAGAGTGGACGGAAGACGACGACGACGGTTTCTAGTACGGATAAGAAGAGAAATACTGAAGATAAAATGTCTACAATTAGTCTTACCGACGAACAATTCCGACAACTGATCTCTTCGGTTGGAGTTACATCTCGGAAAAAAGGATCATTTTCTACTTGTTCGGCTTTTTTCGACGGTCGGCGAGAGTCTGAAGTTGTGGAAGCTTTCTTAGCAACAGTGAACATTTTCAAGCAAATTGAAAATATTGAAGATGAAGATGCACTGATGGGACTGCCATTACTGTTAAAAGGAGAAGCTTCGACTTGGTGGCAGTTTACTAAAAATTATGTAACGACTTGACAAGAGTTTGAAGACAATTTAAGAAAAACATTTGCTCCTAAGAAACCGCCTCACATTATTTACCTAGAATTAATGGGTGAAAAACAAACTGCAGATCTGAGCACGGAACAATTTATTTCCCGAAAACGACTGCTGTTCTCACAACTGCCTGTACCAGGTCATAATGAAATCCAGCAGATCAACATGGTTTATGGGCTATTACGAATGGAAGTACGTAGTGGCGTACCAAGATCCACAGTGAGAAACTTTACGGAGCTAGTGGATGCTGCGCGAGGTGTGGAAAGCATTCTTTCAGAACGAAATCATGCGCGTCCAATAGATACGCCCGAAGGAGACAAAAAGCAAAGAAAATTGCGTTGTACCTACTGTAGATACATCGGTCATTCTGAAGAAATATGCCGGAAGAAGATTTTTCTATTAATTTCATAAAATTCCTGACATATTTTATTAAGAGGTGCGTACAAGCCAGTATTAGTTTTAGAAAAAGTGATTTGGAAAAAGTTTTGTATATGTTTTATGGGGTAATTAAACGGGACTGATAGTTTAATTTTCTCGGTAAGATGATTGCATTTTATTTTATTTGAGAAAATTTTATGGAGAAATGATAAATCTTGTAAAATGCGACGGTCACGTAATGTATTCATTTTAAAAAAAAAGTCTATTTTCATAGGTGTTTCTATGCGATATTCCTATGGAAGTATAGGCCAAGTATCTGGTAAATGCTCTTTGGATACTTTCAAGCCGCTGAGAGTGTACAGAGTACTGAGGGCTCAATGCGGTACTGGTGAATTCTAATTGGCTGCGGACCAGCGCATTATATAGCATTAATTTGGTGCCTGCATTACGAAAATCTTTAGAATTTCTCTTTAAGAACCCTAACATTTGAGCTGATTTTTGGACAATATGATCGTAATGAGAAATGAAATTGAGTTTACTGTCAACTATAACACCCAAATCTCTGATTTCATTTGTTTGTTCTAACTTAGTATTACCTAAGTGTAAGAAGATGGAAACGGTAATTTCGTTTCGTATATTTAATATATAACATTTATTTGCGTTAATTAACATATTGTTACGGTCACACCATTTTTTTATATTATTAAGATCATCCTGAATAAGATTTACGTCTATTATTGAGTTAACTGTTTTGTAAATTTTTAAATCATCTGCAAAAAAAGAGAAGCTGCAATGTTTTACTTCGGCTGTTAAATCATTAATAAATATTAGAAATAGAAGTGGGCCTAAGTGGGATCCTTGAGGAACACCTCAAAAACACCTTATGTTTTATACAAAAAAACCATTAATGTATACCGCATTACCCTTTTTCACTCTTCTTTCAATATCTTCATCACATTTTCCATCCCTTGTAAACAAACTTCCCAGATATACAAACTCCTTCACCTGTTCCACATCCTTACCATCAATCGCAATCACGCATTCTGTCACATCTTCCTGTCTCTCAAAAACCATTGTTTTGGTCCTATCCACATTCACCCTCATTCCCTTTCTTACAAAAGACTCACATGCAATATTCATAATCTCTTGCAACTCTTCTGCCGATGATGCAAGTAGCACTTGATCGTCAGCATACAAGAGGCATTTAATGATGAATCCACCCATTCTTAGTCCATAATCACTTTCACGCAACTCTGTCAAACAGTCATCCATGAACAAATTGAAGAGCCACGGAGAAGCTACAAATCCCTGTCGGACACCCCTAGAGATTCGGAACCAGTCAGTGTTTTCCCCGTTTACTCTTACACATGCACTAGAATCCTCATAGAGTGATACCAATGCACGTATAAGTTGACTCCCCAAACCGAACTTGGATAACACCTCCCATAAACACTTTCTACCATAAATAAAAGATGTTATTAATTACTTTCTACCACCCTATCATACGCCTTCTCTAAATCAATGAAGGAGCAATACACCTTTTGGTTCTCTCCACAAACTTCCGTCGCACATTCAACCATCGTCGATTTGAGCACATCCCATACTTCTTCTATTTCCATTTCATCCTTCATCTCCACGCAACTTAGTCTATCATCCAATTTTCTCACGTATTCATCTCTGATATTTTCATCTTCTTGCAGTTTTTCCACTTTTATTCTCGCAAAATCCGTTGTTGACACTTTGGGCCTGTGACGCCAACGCGTACACAGACCCCTTAATCGTGATATAACGAGAAAGTGATCTGTGCCAACGTTCGTGCCCCTATAGACCCTGGTGTCAACAACTTTTGCTCTCAGCCTTTCATCAACTATCACAAAATCAATCATACTTCTCTCGCTTCCCCTGTGTCTTGGAATGAATAGCCCAAAGACCTGTCAATCGGTGTCTGAAAAGGCCCGAATGGCTGTGCATGATGCTGTTCTTGTTCCTACGCTTATGTATGGAAGCGAATGTTGGGTGTGGCAGAAGAAGCATGAGAGCAGAGTGAATGCGGTAGAGATGAGGTCCCTCAGAAAAATTTGTAATGTTAGATTGTGTGACCGAGTGAGAAATAGTGTTATTCGTGAAAAGTGTGGTGTGAAAGATGATATTGTAAGAAAGATAGAAAAAGGAATGTTGAGATGGTTTGGGCACATAGAGAGGATGGATGATAGAAAATTGGTAAAAGGGATCTATAGAGCTAGTGTGGATGGTACACTTGGACCAAATTGAGAGTGTGAACAAAAGAGCATGTATGAAAAGATTGATGGATGTAAACGAAGCTAGAGAGGTTTGTCAGGATCGTACGAAGTGGCGATCGATAGTCTCTGCCTACTCCAATGGGAATTAATGGCGTGAGTATATGTATGTATGTATGTATGCATTAATGTATGTTGGTATTCCAAAAGATTGTTATTTTATTATTCAGGTTTTACATGAACACACCAATATGAAAATTGGGCACAGTTTACTTTGCCTCATGAAAATTAGGCAGAACCGCACATTTTCAGAATTACAAGATAGTTTTGGATTATCATTGTCATATGCTAGCAAAATATTTTTAACTAACATCCCAATTCTATCTAGCTTACTACTACCACTACTACCATTTATAGTCAAGATAAATAAACAATTAATAAGACAGAATCTTCCTATAGCATTTAGACATAACTATTACAATGTCACCTGCATCATTGATTGTTTAGAAATTGATATCCAAAAACCATCAAAGGCCCGCCATCAAGCTTTAACATGGTCAGACTATAAAAAAGGGAATACTGTGAAATATTTTTAACGGTCTGGTGATTTTTGTTTCCCAAGGGTTAAGTGGCAGAACAAGTGATGTTACAATAGTAGAAAACTGTGACTTTTTAAATGGACTGGAACAGGGTAGTTTCATCCTAGCTGATAGAGGGTTTAAACATCTCGAACAGCTTCTTAATGAAAAGGGTATAAAGTTATTAAGGCCACACAGTATTAGCGGAGGTGAAAAACTAACGAAAACTCAAGTGCGACAAACAAAGATAATTGCTAGTTTGCGCATTCATATTGAACGTGTTATAAGGCGTGTCAGAGAGTTTTACATGTTGAAGCAACATTCGGTGATCAGGTTCAATATACTTCGTGTACTAGACCATGTGTAATTATTGCATGTGCTTTAATAAATTTGCAGGATTCTGTAATAAAATAATTGTTTTTCTTTTAGTATAATGTGTTTGTATTAATAAAACAATAATAAAGATAAAATGTATTATTTATTTAATCACATATGGTACTACGGAACAGAATAGGGAAAATGTTAGACTTCCAAAAACAAGTTAATTTTTGTATTAAGTCAATAACGTAATTATGGTCATAATTAACCAAAATTATCTCAATATTTTTTGATTTTTCAAATTCACTATCCGCAACACAAAAATAACCCTTTTTCATGCCACTGACATACATTTGAAGTTGCATATGTGCTTTACATTTTTCAGAAATTACTCCATTTTTTATATAATTGTCTTTAGATTTGGCCTTGACAGGGCATTTTATTTCTATGATGGCATCTTTCATCAGACCATCAGGAGAGGCTGCAATCATAGGGTACTCCTGGCAAACAAATAGTCCACATGAAGAAATTTTTTCTTTAGTTTTGCACTCACTGCCTTTTGGACAGATAACTCCAAATTCCTACCTCTTCTCATTGCAGCTGTGTCAGGTATTTTTGCACCCATAATGGTAGCTATTAATGAGCCATCTGTTGTTTGGCAGACACTAACTTCGTGTGCTTTTGAAGCAGTAATGCGTCCATATCTTAGCTCGTACCACAAGCTGGACTTGTTTTGCTTCCTTGTTGCTTGTTCTATGTTATTTATTGCTGCTTTATTAAATGTTGCCTTCATGGCCTCAATGAGTTGGTCCACATCACTTTTACACTCTTCATTTTGGGTCATAAAAAACTTATGCAGCGAGTACTGTGCAATACTGATATAGTGATGAATGTGCTGGTATTTAAGCAGCTCACAATTCTCAATTTTTCTTTTCTTTGCTTCTAAGATAAAGTCCTCATAGACAGCAGCAGATGTTGGTCTTTGAGGTACTGCTCTTTTACATAATTGTTCCACAGTTAAACATTTAAAAGTTGTACCTACTCTAGATAAGGTGGATTTTTTCCAATAACATTCTGTTGATGTACATGGAGGATCCTCGCTGCGACGATGCACCCTCATTAAAAAAGCAACTGCATGCTTGCATCCTCCAGCCGAACCAGCACAATCATGGCACTCGCAGCTAATTATTTCGCCTTTGTTTTCATTAACAGTCAATGTGACATTATAGGGTTTGCTCCTTACTTTGTGCTCAGGACACATCTTGCACTTTACAGTTACTGTTACTTGTAAAGTTACAGTGCATATCCCGTCTTGCCGTCTCAGTTGGACATAGCCGATGGCATCATCACCATACGATTGTCTTGCAGATCTGTAAAACAAAAGCAAGGACCGTGACTAAAAGAGATTTAGTACATCATTGTTTATTCACAAGTGTCATGATTTCATATTTTATATTTAATTTTGTTATGAGTATACGTCTTTAGTTCAATTTAAGATTTTAAATATGGTATAACCGGTAACGGACTGTTTCCCGCAAAAAGAAAAAAAGAGGGACGCCAGATAGATTTGGGGTGTGGTCGCACGTAGTGACTTCTTCGGCTAATTTTCGAAGGGAAAACTACCCAGGTGGAATCTTTGTTAGATTGTAAAGAATAGACTGTGTGTTTAATATCTGAATAAATATACAAGTTATTAAAGCTTAAAGTGATTTTTATTATACTTCAGAAGCGGAGTCCCATTTCGAACGCGAGAAGGTCAGAGAAACAATTGACCAGTTATTGCGAAATGACATAATAGAGGAGTCGAAATCGGACTATGCTAGTCCAATATTAATGGATAAAAAGAAAACTGGTGAGCACAGGCTCTGCGTGGATTTCAGAGCCCTAAATAATAAAACTATCAAAGACCGATTTCCACTCCCTCTTATTGAGGATCAAATGTCAAATCTTAGTGGCAATTGTTTCTTCACGACTCTTGATCTCGCGTCTGGGTATTACCAAATCCCCATGGCCAAGGAAAGTCAGCAACTTACGGGCATTGTCACGCCTGACGGGCATTTTGAATTTAAGCGAACGCCATTCGATCTGGCCAATGCACCAGCTGTATTTAAAAAAAATGGTTAATAAAATTTTAGGAAACAGACGATTTGAGTACGCGCTGGCTTACCTTGACGATGTACTAATACCATCAAGAGATATAGATGAGATGTTTCAGCGACTAGAAGAAGTACTGCAACTCTTTAGAGAACATGGCCTTACTTTGATTTTGACCAAGTGCCGTTTCTTCGACACTTCTGTCAGTTTCTTAGGTAATGAAATTTCCTCGCAAGGCATACGACCTGATGAAGCCAAAATCTTAGCGGTCCAGGAATTCCCCACGCCACGAAACGTACATGAGGTGCGTCAGTTTCTTGGTTTAACCAGCTATTTCCGAAAATAGATTCGGGGATACGGAGAACGCTATATGGCAAGGGTCTAAAACAGAAAGTAAAGCGTTTTCCCACTTGAAAGACAGGCAAGTAACTTGTCCAGTGCTGGCTCTTTATGGTCCGACCGTAGAGACAGAGATACATACGGACGCCAGCTCTCTGGGCGTAGGAGGTAAACTTATGCAATGGCAGAAAGGAGTTAGGGTTTTGAAGCCAGTTGCTTATTTTAGCCGACAGACGACACCGGAAGAAAAGCATTTACACTCCTACGAACTAGAGACCCTGGCTGTAGTGTGTTCCCTAAAAAAATTTAGAGTATATATTTTAGGTACTCATTTTAAAGTATTTACCGATTGCTCTGCTCTTAGAACCACACTCACGAAAAGGGACCTGGTTCCCCGCATAGCAAGGTGGTGGCTCCAGATAAGTGAATACGATTTTGATATTGAATACCGACCCGGGGTTCAAATGTTACATGTAGACGCTCTAAGATGAAACACTAAGCTATTAGTGAACCCAGAACACCCTGATGACAGCTTTTCTGTTTCCGTGTATAATATAGAAAAGAGGAAAACTGGCTTTTAACCGTACAAATAGCAGATCCCGATATATCTCGTATTTTTAAAATTCTTAAACCTGAAAACGACCCGGAATGCGAAGACGTACGGAAACACTATGTAGTGAAAAATCATACGGTGTATCGTAAGGTACATGATAGGTTTTGTTTAGTTGTACCTCGAAATACACGTTGGCAGATTTGCCGTGCCAATCATGATGATATTGGCCATCTTGGATATGCTAAGACTCTCGACAAGATCCAACACCAATACTGGTTCCCCAAAATGAGAAAGTTCGTAAAAAAATACGTGTCTGCCTGCTTGGAGTGCGCTTATAATAAGGACACTGCAGCGAAACAAAAAACTGGTCGCCTTTATCCCATAGAAAAGATTCAAATACCCTTTCACAACCTCCACATTGACCACCTTGGCCCTTTTGTAAAGAGGAGAAATGGTAACACACATATTCTTACGGTGGTAGATGCCTTCACAAAATACTTATTTGCTAGAGCGGTTAAGGATCTCAAAATTAAAACCACTATTAGAACTCTCGAAAAGATCTTTTATGATTTCGGTGTCCCTGCTAGGATAGTGACAGACCATGGTACTAGCTTTACGTCAACAGCTTTTACGGCCTTTTGTAATGTTCATGGTATTAAACATGTTTTAAACGCAGTTGCTTGCCCCAGAGCGAACGGCCAAGCCGAAAGGTTTAATCAAACTATTTTAAACTCGTTGTCAGCCCAAAATTCTGGAGGTCATGATCGTGACTGGGACAAGCGTCTGGGTAAAATCCAATGGGGCATTAACAATACTGTTCATGTCTCTACGCACAAATCGGCGACTGAAGCTATGTTTGGCATTAGTTGCAAGATATCCTATCAAATAAACTTAGTACAGACATTGCAAGAAATATTACAAATACTGAATTGCAGACAATTAGAGACGATATTAAAACTAATACAGAAAAGGAACAATTAAAACAGAAACAGCGACATGATGCAGACAGAGCTCCAGCCGCCAAATATGAAATCGGCGATTTAATTAAAATTTCTCGTAATAACTTTGATAATCATGGCCAAAGTACTAAGCTTCTGTCTAAATTTGTGGGTCCCTATAAGATAACGGAAGTTTTAGCAAATGACCGTTACAATATAGCTGAAGTCCCTGATTTCAATAAGAAGGGCAAACCCTACAATACTGTCATAGCCGCCGATAGAATCAGACCATGGATTCATTTTAAGGCTTTAGAAGTACATGATAGCTCTAGCAGCTCTAGCGAATGTGACAGTGAAAATCAATACTTTTAGATTAATTTTATGCGGCAATAACTTAATCTATGTAATTTTCAAACTATGTAAAGTACATTATAATAAATAAATAAATAAATAAAAAAAAAAAAAAAAAATACAAATTACGATATTGCACTTCTTGTCAGCAAACATTTGATCTTCGTATTATAGGATGTGGTAGACAGGTATATTGTGATTCAAGAATCAAAACTTTCTCTTACATGCCATTCATTTTGCATAAGTGTCGAATGTCATAATTACATATTTTTATGCTCACCTAAATGAATATTACTGTACATGCTTAAATGTTTTTATATCAAGACTAAAGTAAGTTTTGATTATGTGTTAAAGACGTGCACCAGGAGGCAGCACGTTACTGGATGGCCGAATGTCATGATTTCATATATAATCTTGTTATGATTATACGTCTTTATTTCAATTTAAGATTTTTAATATGGTATCACCGGTAACGGACTGTTTCCCGCAAAAAGAAAAAAAGAGGGACGACAGAAAGATTTGGGGTGTGGTCGCACGTGGTGACTTCTTCGGCTAATTTTCGAAGGGAAAACTACCCAGGTGGAATCTTTGTTAGATTGTAAAGAATAGACTATGTGTTTAATACATACATACATACATATACTCACGGCTATAATTCCCTAGAAGGGGTATCCAGGGCCAAGGAATTATAAATTCCTCAGCCACTTTTGGAAGTTGACTGGGGAAAAGGCGGTAAAATAAAGGTTTTTGGTGATGGGTTTCCAACCGCATCGCCCAAAAATCCAATAAAAAGCCCCAATACCCTTAGTCGCCTCTTACGTCACCCGTGGGTAGAAAGGGGTAGTGACATTCTAAGCCGGCACTACACGGCAATGTGTGTTTAATATCTGAATAAATATACAAGTTATTAAAGCTTAAAGTGATTTTTATTATACAAGTGACACAAAACAGAGAATTTTTAGGTTTCTACATATTATTATTGTTATGGCATTTTTCATAATTTGGTGCAGTGAGTAAATGTAAAAAAATGCTTACTTCGTGAGTATGTTTTTTTTATTTGAGAGAAGGTGGGAGCCATGGACTCTTGGTGCTCAGCAGGTTCTGGAGCATTGTATGATGATGAACATTGATCTTTGGATGTTATGGGAGGTGAAAATATAGTTTTCCACGGAAATATCGATGGAATGGCTGTTTTCGTCAAAATTTTTGATGCCAAATCTAAAAATAGGTAGGCAAACTATTACTAGAATATAATCTGAGATAGCATAATTGAATTGCTATTCAATTTTGAACAATAGAATTGCTTACAATACGAAACTTTGATGAACTTACTTGGTCGTAACACCGATAATGGTTTTCTTACAAAATCATTCGGCTTGCTGCTGCCTGCTGACATCTGTTACATGATAAAGCTATTGAATGGAGCGGTTGACTGTCCTGAACTAACTTCCAGGATCAACATTAATGTTCCAGCCAGGACGCAAAGAAGGCATGCACCACTGGCAGTTCCTCGATTCAAAACTAACTACCGTAAAAATTCTTTCATCGTCAGGGCATCCAAAATTATTAACGATAATAATATAGATATTTTTGATAGCACGGTGACATCTATAAAGTCAAGTTTGACCCGGCAGTACTTTGACGACAACCAGTAGCAGGCACCTTGTTAATGTTTAAATATTGTTTTATAATGTACATACATACATATACTCACGCCGTTAATTCCCATTGGGGTAGGCAGAGACTATCGATCGCCACTTCGTACGATCCTGGCAAACCTCTCTTGCTTGTAATTAAATATAAATGTAATACATTTATATTTAATTTAAATTAAAAAAAAAGTTCTCTGCAGTATAATCATATTGATTATTACAAAGTTAACATAACCTGTTTTTTCCTTAGGCTAGCAAGATATCATATGTGAAGATTTGTAAATGGCTAAAAGATATTTCATTAAGTTTGTATCAAAAAGTTTAAACGCTGTAAATCTTCCGAATAAAATAAAAAACATAAACATAAACATAAACGTTCACGCCGAATATCCCCGAAGGGGTTGGTAGAGGTACTAATACTTCTGAACATCACGTGACTTTGTCACCTGGTGTTCAGAGTACTCACGTTTTGCATGGACAGTGTACTCACGTGATAGGGGGCAGGCCTATCGCCGTTTTGTACGAATACACTGTCACATGACTAAGTACAACTCAGCCATGTGGGTTTCCTCACGATGTTTTCCCTCACCGTTAACAACCATGATAAATTAACCACACATATGTCTTTAGAAAAGACAAATTGGTGTAGGCCCGACCCATGATTTGAACACTAGTCGTTAGCACGATAACCGAGTGTTCTACCCACTGGGCTATGACGGTTGTATGACATATATTTTAAAAATGCTCTCTTACATAGATATTTATACAATTAAAAATAATAAAGTTAACAGATTTTTTATTTTAGGGTGGTGCCGAGAGCTTTAATCATTTCATGCTCTGTTAGGTCTTTATTATGATTTATAAAATGAAAACATACGAGGGGCGGCTGAAAAGCCCTGAGCCTAGGTATTAAAACTGCTGATAGAAATGTATAAAAAAAATACTTTTCAATAAAATCTCCATCTACTTCAATGCACTTCTTACATTTATTACAAAGAGCTTTTAACCCTGCCAAGAAATCGCAGTCTTTGTCTTCAAAATGTTCATTTACGGCTGCCTTCTTTTCCTCGTCACACAAAAATCTCCGTCCCGGAGCTCCTTTTTCAAGTTCGAAAAAAGGATATTGTCACTAGGGGCCAGGTCTGGACTGTAGGGTGGATGATTGATTTCTTCAAATCCTGTCTCAGCGAGGGCACGCCTTGCAACGGGTGCAGTGTGGACGTGCGCATTGTCCGGCAGAAACAGGATGCCTTTCGCTAGTTTACGAGTACCTCTCCTTTTCTCGACAACCACTTGACGTAATTTAGTCAACAATGCCGCATAATAAGCTCATTTCATTGTAGTGAAGTGTGTGGTGTTGGTGGTCAGGTTGGTATTGGCGATATATCAAATCAAAGACATGTTTGATTGTTGGTGGTCGTTTATTTGAATAACGTAAAGTATTAAAAAGTACTACAACTATAACTTACTGACTAAGCATATCGCGACGGACATAACATGTGTAACCTAATTAAGTTGTATTGATATGTTGCAACACTACAGTAGTACTTTTAGGTAATCAATAAATAAAATTCCTTCAAAATAACAAAATACAGTTTCTAAAAAAGAATATTTTCTTCGGTAACGGCGGTTTTTGGGCGTCCCGACTTGGGATCATCCTCGATCCCCGACTCCTTGCCGTGTTTTAATTCTCGGCTCCAACGTTTCACGATGGCAAAAGAATGTGCAGACTCCCCATAAACTGGGAACGATGAACGTTTTTCCATTGAAGTGACATGAACCTAATCCAAGTTATGAATATATTATACACCTAATTTAATGTTTTTTGACATGAATTCCTCATGTGGGGATTATAACTCATAAATAAAAGATGTTATTAAAGGAAAGATTTAATAACATCTTTTATTTATGAGTTATAATCCCCACATGAGGAATTCATGTCAAAAAACATTAAATTATGTCATAGTTAGGCGTTTCCAACATTTGCATTCTATCTGAAAAGGTAGACAAGTGGCCGTCCGAATTAGTTAAAATTCGGAGGTAGGAAACGCAAACACTACTTGAACGTGTAAAAAAAAGAAACAAAGGATAGAGAAATTTCGCGCTGGATGCCAACTGACACTGTAGCTCAGTTGGCAGAGCGACGGGGGCGTATACCCGAAGGTCGCGGGTTCGAGCCCCGCCAGTGTCGAAATTTTTCTTTCCTTTAATAACATCTTTTATTTATTATATTATACACCTGTTTTATTGTGATGCCAAACATCATTGCTATTTCCTCATAAGGTTTATGTCTTCGCAGGATCAAAAGAGTTATAAAAAATTGTTCCAAGCATCCAGTTTCTTTGGAGGCATTTTATAAAAATAATTCATTTTATTTACATATTGCCCTAAGGTATGGAACACAAATAACAGTTTTTTAAAATTCTCTAGACCTGTGTAAAAATGAATTCAATCAATCAATCAAAATCATTTATTTCGGATTACTCATCCATATAGTTGTTAGTAATCACAAAAACTTAAATACCTATGTAAGTAACAAAAATAACATTTAAAATTAAATACATAGACATAATTGTACTGCTCTGGATAATACTACCGACAACTGGCGGTGTGCAGTCTCACCCAGTGCCGGAGCAGTGGGGATTTGCTTTATCATTGTTTTTCAAATAATAAACGCTTTGCGTGCTGTTGTCTTCTGTTTGAGTATCACTTTCATGTTTTTTTGTTTTATTGCTAACAATCTCGGTTTTCTCAAGAAATTCCATGTTATCCAAGGAACTTTCTTGGCATATTATCTCCTCACTGTGGGAAGTCTCTAAGTTTTCTGCAGTATTCAACTCTCCGATTTTGCAGACATATTCTGAATATGGTTGCCTGTCAGACTGGGGTTCATTAATATCACATTTAAAGGGATCCTCGCTTGACTCACAAGGCATGGCATTAAAATAAATTTGCTCTTCTGCAAATGATATTGGAAGATCTGTAAAAACGGAGAATTTTTAGGTTTCTACATACCAGGCCACTCAAAAAGTATTGCGAAAAAAGGTTTTAATGTATGAAACACTGGCCGGTTGTAATGTATACTGAAAATATGAGTCTTAATAAATAAAAAAAAGTACGTTCCAATTTTAAAATTTCCCTCTTTATTTTTTACGAGCTATTTTAAATTGTCGTGTGTTACTGAAAAATTAATCTGAGCCGGGAACATTTTCGCGCTATGTTTTTTTACGATTTTAAATGTCGCTTAAAACCAGACGAATCATACGATAGACTTCAAATGGCGTTTATGGATGAAGGGCCTTCCAAGGCAACCGTGTATCGTTGGTATAATGAATTCAAGCGTGGTCGATTAACTTTGCGGGATGAAGAAAGAAGTGGTCGCCCTCTAACAGCTGTTACGGATGAAAACGTGGTGGAAGTGAAAAATTTAATTCATGACAATAGGCGAATAACGTATTTAGAGATTCAACACATTATGCAGATTGGATCGGGAAGCGTTCATGAGATTTTACACGAACATCTTGACGTGAGGAGGATAGTTTCACGCTGGGTGCCACACAACCTCACCGAGGTACAGAAACAGGCCCGGGTGGAATGGTGTCGTGATATGATTAATAAATTTGATTCTGGCTCGTCTCAGCGTGTTTACGACATCGTTACAGGTGATGAGTCCTGGATTTATCAATACGATCCAGAAACGAAGCGCCAGTCGACGGTTTGGGTATTTCAAAACGAAGCGACCCCTACCAAAGTGAAGAGATCTAGAAGCGGTGGGAAGATTTTGATCGCAAGTTTTTTCAATATGACTGGCTATTTGGTGTCAATTCCTTTACAAGATCAAAGAAGTATTAACGCAGACTGGTATACTACTAAATGCTTGCCAGTAGTTTTCTCAGTTGTGAGCAACAATCGACCAAACACAGGGCTCCGCGGGCTACTGCTTCACCACGACAACGCGCCCGCTCACACCGCGCTCAAAACGACGGACTTCCTGAACAGCACGCCGGTCAAACTCTTGGGTCGCCCTCCTTACAGTCCTGACCTGGCACCGTGTGACTTCTTTTTATTCACTAAAATAAAAAATCAACTCAAAGGGATACAATTTTCATAGCCGGAAGATGCGCTGTCAGCGTTTCAGCGGGCTGTAAATGAGGTGTCTGCGGCGGACTGGAAAAAGTGTATCGAAAACTGGTTTAGACGTATGAAACTTTGTATAGATGCTGGTGGAGAGTACTTTGAAAAGATTTAATAAAAACATTTTTACCCATAGAACATTTTTTTTTATTTTCGCAAAATTTTCTGTGTGCCCCACGTATTATTATTGTCATGGCATTTTTCCTAATTTGGTGCATTGAGTAAATGTAAAAAAATGCTTACTTCGTGAGTATGTTTTTTTTATTTGAGAGAAGGTGGGAGCCATGAACTCTTGGTGCTCAGCAGGTTCTGGAGCATTGTATGATGATGAACATTGATCTTTGGATGTTATGGGAGGTGAAGATATATTTTTCCACGGAAATATCGATGGAATGGCTGTTTTCGTCAAAATTTTTGATGCCAAATCTAAAAATAGGTAGGCAAACTATTATTAGAATATAATCTGAGATAGCAATCGCTATTCAATTTTGAACAATAGAATAGCGATTATGTGCTATTATTAGCGATTATTAGCGATTATAGCATATGTGCGAATGCTTTTTTATGGTTCGTCCAGGTTTAAAATGTACGATAGCTTGTACCCATTGCGCTTCACGATTTTCATCTTTAGGAAAAAGATGTATTCCTTCATTTTTACATAAATCTACAAGGCACAGACTCCTCTTCTTTTTTTTCTAGGGACATTTTCTTTTTGGCGACTAAAAACAACAAAAAGAATGTTAATTATAAATACCGACTTTGTTTATTTACTTTTAAGCTATCTTGGCTTAAAGAGCTTTATCACACTAGCAGTTTGCGAACGGATTCGTGGCGGAGCGGGCGCGCAGCGAATACGTTGCGGATGCACAACGAGATCTCTGCGAATAGCAGTGTGGACGCCATTTTTTACACTCTACACTCTGGTACAAACGCCTCACCGCCTCACCTTCAGTCCGTAACG
This sequence comes from Bedellia somnulentella, assembly GCA_963576735.1. NCBI lineage: Eukaryota > Metazoa > Arthropoda > Insecta > Lepidoptera > Bedelliidae > Bedellia > Bedellia somnulentella. Next base: position 63,379 of record CAUYWD010000456.1, on the reverse strand, counting down.
AGACACGATTGTAAGTACAAGTATCATCATGGCATCGTTGGGAGATTTAGATATTGATACAGCATTATTTATAAGTGAAATTCAAAGTCGTTACGTTATATGGGATCAAAAAAGCAGAGAATTTAGTGATCGTAATTTAAAAAAAAGGCATGGGAAGAGATGTGCAATTTATTTATTCAAGGCTTTACGGAAGAAACAGTCAGGGAGAAAAATTAAGCAGGTAAGAGAAACACAATAATATTTATATGTTTTTTAGGCGTTAAATAGTTGCCGGCATACGGTCGTTGCATGTACTTTAACAATGGAAATGCTTCGTCGCCAATAAAAGTAAAAGGCAACGCTATTTCATTGTTTCTTATTTGTTTCGGTTGCGGTATATTCAAACGATTTTCTTCGATATCACTTCTCAATTGGCTTCTGTCAAATATAGTTGAATCGGAACTTTTCCCATAGGAACCGACATCAACAAATATATATTTGTAGTTAGAGTCACATACGGCTAGCAAGTTCATTGAAAAATACTTTTTGTAGTTAAAATATAGTGAGCCGCTATGACACGGCTTTATCATCCTTATATGTTTGCCGTCCACTGCACCTAAGCAATTAGGAAAATCAGCATTTTCTAGAAAGCCTTTATTAATGTTTTCCCAGTCTTCTGTTTTCTTGTGTGGCATACAAATGCAAAATAAGTTTTTAATAATAGCTTGACATGTCTCCCAAACAATTTTTTGTATTGTTGAAAATCCTCTTCTAAATTAAAAATGCAGGTCCATTAAAGAGCACCCAGTTGCCAAATACCTGAAATATTTCTTTATTGTCACAGTAGTAAAATTGCAAAAGAGATGGAAGGGAATTCGCGACGCCTACGTCAAAGACAGAAACAAAAAATCTGGAGTGGCTCCGGAGCATCGACTTCCAAAGAATACTTGTATTCGCCTTTGTTATCATTTTTGAATACTACTACGCGCATTCGTCCGTCGAAAACCCCGCCACCAGATGATGAGAATACAATAGACATAGGCATTGATGATACAACAAATGCCACAAAAAAGAAAAAAAACTAATGATTTTGAGGCTAAAATGATTACAAAGTTAATGCAAAGAATGGACGAGAGGATTAATAAAGACAGAAGAAGTGGGGAAAGTGAAGCCGAATATAAATTTGCGTTGTCTCTGGTTGAAGATTTAAAATCAATTCATCCTGACTATAAAATGGATGCTAAAATGGAGATCATGGGAGTTTTGAAAAAATATAAGCATATGTCTAACAATTACTATCCTCAAAACTATTCAGGATATTTTACAAGTCCAGAGCCAGCCCGAATTAATTCATTGCAACCAATTAATTCTTCACCAAGCGTTTATGAGGAGAACAGTAACACTGAAAATACAATTTATAGTGATTTCTTTACAGAATAGTAATTTCCTAAATCCTGGTTAAGTACCTCCTTTTATTGTGAAATAATTGAAATCGCTACTGTGAAAAATAACGCGTCAACCGATACAAAATAATCAGACATTGATGGTCAGGCTCATTTACAAAGGAATTCAAGCGAACTCGAAAAGCAATGTATGTGGCAAACGTAATTTTTTGACGGTTGACGGCAACAGTGGACAAACGGTCGCATGTTAATAATTTGCCGGTAACTAATGATAACCGATTAATAATAATAAAGAAGTATTAATAATAATTATTGTGTGTTTAATATTAAAACATACCTTATAGTAATTACGAGCCTTTCTTCAGGCGAAACTGATCATCTCAAATGTGTGTCTTCATGTCTTATGTCAGTTTGTATGAGATGCAACAACTCATAAAACGTAGGTCTTAACATTCGCAAGTAGGACCGAAATTTTTTAGGATTATTTTTTATTCGTTTTTCAAAACAACACAAAGTAGCTGCTCTCTTCCAGTCGATTAATTGATAATTTATCCTCCCAAATTCGTCGATGCTTTTGTTTTCGTCTCCTGCGTCTTCGAAGTAATAAAATCAACAACAGTGTTTCCTCGTCGGAATCCATTGTGTTACTGACTGAGTGTATTCTGCGTCGTTTCGTTTCGAATACGCGACGAAAACGTTGCGTTTCCGCCGCGCGTCCGCGACGTCTTCGTTGCGCAGCCGCTGCGCGTCCGCAACGTATTCGCTGCGCGCCCGCTCCGCCACGAATCCGTTCGCAAACCGCTAGTGTGATGGATAAAGCTCAAACTGATATTTATTTAGACTTTCAAATCAGAACGTTTTCATGTACGTTCCGTTTTACGATATCATTACACCCAAGTGTGAAAAACGGTGTGACGTTCCGTTCCTACCAGTAACATAGCAAGTCTGGCGCCATCTATCCTGAGAACAGGGAAGAAGAAAAAAAGAAATAAAGGAAAACCTCTCATTGTGTGAGAGTTAAGTGTTGTCACAGCTAGGCTACTGTGATATCGTATATGGTCCGTGCATTCAGAAAAAACTGAGAAACAAATACAACGCGTACAAAATGCTTGTATGCGTTATTGCTATAATATCACTCGAAGACAGCACATAACACCCTATTTGATAGAGAAGGATATTATTAACATGAAACACACGAGAAAATTCAGGTTGTCCTGTTGTATATACAATGTAATTAAAAGAGAAATGCCGATATATTTGTATAGTAAATTTTTGTTTTCTAATCGACAGCGTCATAACAATATGCTACTACCGAAACACAACCTTACCAAGACAAAGGGCTGCTTTAAACTAGCAGCATCCAAGTGTTGGAACGACATTCCCCCGCCAATTAAAGACGCACATACAATCCAATCTTTTAAAAACAAGTTACGGAAATGGCTTCTTGTTTCGCAAAAAAATTAATTGGGAGTTTAGTACGGTTGTGTTTTTCCTTAATATATTTTTATCATTTACATCCTATTTTATTAATATCATATGAGATGAAGTACTGATTGTGTATCTAAAATAAGTACCATATTTTACACATTTTATGTAAATACTTTCTTGTATTGATTAGTTTATATTTTTAAATTTATTTAAACAAAATTATTTATTTTTTGTATTTTTTACATATTTGTAATTATTTATATATATAATTTATATTTCAATGTTACATCCTCAAGATTTAGTAAACCATGTAGTCCGATTCAGGATACACTGCATGGTCACACCGTTTCAGAGCGAAAATAACGATTTTTCAACTCATTCCGTTCACCAATCGGTCTCTCGTCCTCCAATCTCGTTCCTATGTTCGGTTCTTCATTCTTTTTAGGTGTGCTGCATTGGAAACACGTCTCGTCTCCGTAAAATAGAAATTATTACAATCATATATTTTCAGCTTTTCAGCTAGAAAATGCCAGTGTATAATGACTGTTCAAGTAAATATATGAATTGACAAGGACCTACCTCCGAAATACTATATATGTAAATTCATTTATGATAGTTTGCGGCAAAAATGGCGGTGAGTAATATAATCATTTTATGTTCTTAAGCCCCTTAATGAGTTATTATACTTATTATTCAGTTTTTTCTTCAATCCACTTTTTTAAGTGATGGTGCGATACTGCGCAGAAAGTGACATAATTCTAATTAACTTTATCAATGACCCACTTTTTAGTCTTATTAAAGTGATAATAAGTAATGTAATATTACCCAGAAGATTGAGGTAATGTATATCTAAAGTGGTTTTACCTACGCGATACAGCGTAGAAAGTGTCATGAATCATAAAAACAGTAAAGATGTTCAATATTAAAATTTTCTTAAAGAGACAATTATGAATATTAACCAGAACATTGATTGTCATAATGTATTTTCTTGAACTGGTTTTACAAGATATCCCCCAAAAGGTGACATGATTAATATGTATAACCAACCACTAAAATTTCAAAACGTGATAAGGCGTTATACCAAAAGGTTTTTTTTTTAAATACTTTTCTTTTGTACGAGATACCTACTTCCCAGAAAGTAGCTTTATTCATTTCAGCATTATCATCAATCAGTACATAGTTACTACATGTATATTAAATAATACAATGTGCACCTACCGTACGTTGTCATAATGAATAACATTATACATCGACAACTTTTTTATTTATTTATTTATTTACATAACATAACCATTACAGGCATAGCCCAATGCGATTATATTAAACTTAAACATCTATTAAATATCTACTACAAAATACCTATCACATATATTAACATTATTATTATTGAACCTATTAAGTATGAAATAGTTATCTTCTAAATCTTCTCATTTCCTCTTTTGCACATTGAAACATCAATTTTTTCATAACATAAGTAATACAATGAAGATTTTGTAAAGTCAGCCAGCGAACATGAGAATAAATCTATGCGATCGGCAATCTGGTTCAAAGATCGTACCGCTCGCGCAAAAGCACTCTCAAACAAGAGATTGGTCCGTGAAGATGGAACTACCAGTAGACGACCCCAGCGCCGCCTTAATGTATTACTAGGTACCATTAATTTTAGTTTGAACAGGATAGTGGGGTTAATAATTATTCCTCTTAAAACCTTTAATAAGTAAACTAACAAAGTTAAATCCCTTCTCACTTCCAACTTGTTGTACCCTACCATACCCAAAATGAATAGTGTAGGGTACATCAAGGGATAGTAAGGATAAACACCATATAGTTTAAAATATAAAAATCTAACAAATTTGTTTTGAATTTTCTCCAGCATGAGGCGATATTTCGCTTCATGTGGAGCCCAGATGACTGCGTTGCATTCCAATTTACTACGCACCAATGTGTTATAAAGGGTTTTTATAGCAAGAATGTTTGTGAACCCTCTTATCGTGCGCAGCACAAACCCGAGCGTTCTAAATGATTTCTCACAAACGTCCACAATGTGATTGCGAAAAGTTAAATCTGAGCTAAACTTAACGCCGAGATCCCGCATCTCTTGTACCCGTTTTAGCGCTACTCCACCCAGTTGGTAATGGTGGTGGTGAGGACTGCGTTGTCTAGTATACGTAACTGTAGCGCATTTACTTATATTCAGTTCTAGTTTATTTTTTTGACTCCATTGGTGGATGGACTCAATATCGCTTTGAAATCTTTTATAATCTTCGACGGTCTCAATTGGTAGGAGCAACTTCAAGTCGTCAGCGAACATAAGACATGTTGAGTGTTTGACTACTTCCGGAAGATTATTTATCATTATCAAAAACTCCAATGGACCCAAGTTGCTGCCCTGACTAATTCCTGAAAGAGTAAGGTATTCTTTCGACACACACCCACCGTAATCAACGTACTGCCGCCTGTTGCTAAGGTAGCTGGCGAACCACGTTAGGGTATGTGGTGTACATCCCATTTCCGCGAGTTTTATTAGCATGACATCTCCATCTACTGTATCAAATGCTTTTTTAAAGTCGAAATACGCCACATCGACACTGTTCCCCGAATCCACATGAGGGACCACGTGGGACATTAGGGGTGATGCGTATTTATCGTAACAGGTAAATAAAACAGGTATCTATCCGGAACAGTCTGGAACAGATTTCTATATAGAATGTTACCTGTTCCAATGATACCTGTTGTGCTTTTGGTAACAGGATACAAAACAGAACAGACAGTTATCTGTCTGTTCTGTTATGCTTGGAACAAGCTCGTAACTCTTCTATCATATTGAGATAGAAAGAGATAACTGCACATTTTGGAACATTCTCCTAACTTTTCTTTCATATCGCGATAGAAAGAGAAACCAGAACATTTTGGAACAAGCTCGTAACTCTTTTATCATATCGAGATAGAAAGAGATACCAGCACATTTCGGAACATGCTCTATGCTCTTCTGTCTAATATATAAGAATAGAGATAGCAGATATTTGATATGGTATTTGAACATATTTATCTAAACCACACGAAATGGCATCGTATCAAACATCAAAAGTATTATAGAATCCAACTAGATTCTCCAAGTTAAAAACCCAACTCACATTCAAATTAATTTATGAGACTGATTTCACAGTCAATCCGTGTAAATAGTTTTGTGAGACATTGTTTAGATATAAGTTTTTAATTGTAAGTTATAATCAATAAATAATAAATTGATTTCTTGGATATAATAAACTCGGATTTAAGAGTTTAGTAGCTGTTTCATTAGTTTGGCTAAAAGAGACCGATTGTCCTTACCTCATAAAAAATTGTAAACAAATCCGATGTAGAAAGCAACCTTACCTATTTCTGTTTCATTTGTTAGAGTTAGTTAGAAGAGAGAAACAAAACCAATTATAAATTTATCTGCTATCTCCTTTCTTATATATTAGATAGAAGAGCATAGAGCATGTTCCGAAATGTGCTGGTATCTCTTTCTATCTCGATATGATAAAAGAGTTACGAGCTTGTTCCAAAATGTTCTGGTTTCTCTTTCTATCAGCATATGAAAGAAAAGTTATGAAGATGTTCCAAAATGTGCAGTTATCTCTTTCTATCTCAGTATGATAGGAGAGTTACGACCTTGTTCCAAGCATAACAGAACAGACAGATAACAGTCTTCCAGCCACAGACTGTTCTGCTTTAAATGAAAAGAAACAACCTGTTACATAGTAACAGGTTTTTGGAACTGTTATTTTTCTGGAACAGAAACTGTTACAACAGGTATCTGTTTTAGCCTGTTCCAACTCACCTCTATGGGACATAAAGTTCAGCAGGTTGCTGGTGGTACTGTGAGCTGGTCTAAAACCATGTTGACACTCTGATATTAGTCCCGATGTCTCCCCATATATCCGTTGTTGCAAAGCTGATTCAAACACTTTTGCAAAAGCGGATAAAACGGCCACCGGGCGATAGTCCTTTACGTCCGAAGTAGTTTTACCTTTTGGTACCGGTACAACGCGCGTTACTTTCCAGTAGTCGGGAAAGGTCGCCTCCGCTAGGAACAAGTTAAAAATAAATAATAGCGGCTCCTCTAATACTGCGCGACAATCTTTAACTACAAACCCTGGTATTCCATCCGGCCCGGCCGACTTCTTGGCTGGAAGACGCTCCAGCGCGCGGTGCACGTCGTCGCGGCTGAGCGCGGTGAGATGCACGCGCGCCGCCGCACCCGCCGCCGCCGCGTCCGCCGCCATCGCGTCCGGGACGCTGAGGCGCGCTGGATTTTTCGCGTATACCGAACTGAAGTATTCAGAAAACGCTTGAACACTTTGCTCATTCGAAAGTACAGTTCCGTCCCTACATATAGCTGTTCTATTTAATTTTTTAGTTTTTGATTTAATCATGGACCAGAATAGTTTTGGCTCTTTGCTTAGCAAAAATTGTACCCTATTTTCAAAATTCTCCATGGCGACCCGTAAATCCAATTTCAATTTTGCTCTCAGTGCTGAGAACTGATCGTAATCACATTGTGAACCTGTCTTTTTGAACTGTTTGTGTAGTTTGGCTTTAAGGGCTATGTTGCGTTTTATTTCAGGAGTATACCACTCAGGAAATGTATACCTGGGGCAGCCTGAATAACGCTTTTTCTGTGGAACGCAGTCATCTATTATGTTATTAATCATACAATAAACAGAGAGTCCATAATGTGTGGGGGTAGTATGATACTATTATATGTAGACATTAAATTTAAAGAAAGAAAAGACATCTGTAGACTCTCTGTTGAACAACATGTAGAAATCTCATGCATTGAATTGAACAAGTACATAATTTTGTGTGTATATCGCCCACCCAAAGGTAACTATGACATCTTTGAAGCAGTGATGGAAGATGCTTTGGGGATGGCTTCCCGCAGCTCCAGAGAGGTTGTAGTTTGTGGGGATTTCAATGTTGACTTGTTGGGTGAGGGTCTAGTAAAGGAGAGAATATTAACATTTTTTCAATCATTTAATCTTCTAAATGTATTTAATGAGCCAACCCGAATTACCTCGACCTCTGCAACATGTTTAGATAATATTTATTGCAATTGTGATTACTCCGGTCACTTCCTTTTTGATTGCATTACCTCAGACCACAAGGGTCAATTTATAAATTTAGAATTTACCATTGAAAAGAAAAAGTCAATAGTATGTAGACAGATAACTGAAAAAAAACTTAGCTTATTTGAAAATAATATTAGGTCTAGCATCAGCCCCCCAATGAGGAGCAGTGAACCATTAGAGAATTGTCTTTCTTTCATCAATGAGCTAAAAACAGAATTTAACAAAATCTTTAAAACTAAGGTAATACTGTGTAATACAAAATGCTCTTTTGCTGAATGGGCCACCACTGGAATTAGAATAAGTAGAGATCACCTATATAACATTTATAGAGAAAAGTCCTATAACTTCAACCAAGATTTTATTATTTATGTCAGAAATTATTCAAAAATTTTCAAAAAAGTTTGTGGTGAAGCTAAATCTAGATGCATAAAACATAAAATTAAGAATTCTTCTAACAAGAGTAAGACTGTCTGGAAAATAATTAACAGTGAAACTGGAAAACTAAAGTCCCCACATGATCTCAATTTATTATTAGATAATGAACTGATACAGTCAAGATCACAAATTGCTGACATTTTTGAAAATCATTTTATTAATACCCCCACTCAGACAACAGAGAAATTAAATTCATGTCCCCAAAAAGCTCTTGAGTTGTTGGAACGAAATGTTACCAAAACAACAGCACAGTTTTCTTTCATGTATGTTGACAGTAATGATATAATTAAAAATTTTAAAACTATTAGTCTTAAAAAAACCGAAGACATAACCGGAATGTCAGTTTTCGTCATAAACAGAATAATAAATATAATCGCTCCACATTTAACGATACTTTTTAATAAATGTATAGATATAGGAGAATTTCCAGACTGCATGAAGTTAAGTAGGCTCATCCCACTCCATAAATCAGGAGATAGTCAGGACTTTACCAATTATAGGCCTATTTCTATTTTACCAGTTCTCAGTAAAGTTTTTGAGAAAATCATGTCCAACCAAATGCTTTCTTATTTCAACAAACATAATATATTCCATGACGAGCAATATGGTTTCACCAAAGGTAGGTCTACTGTAGATGCGGGAGTGTCACTAATGAAACATATTTTTAATTCATGGGAAAACTCCCGGGATGCGTTAGGTATATTCTGTGACCTCACAAAAGCTTTTGATTGTGTAAAAAAAGAGATAGCGTTGATTAAACTTAAATATTACGGTTTTGACGAGCAAGCACTGAAATTGATGGCATCATATCTTAATAAAAGAACTTTAAAGGTTGATATTAATGGAACCACGTCGGAAGGATCGGAAATAGAAATGGGCGTTCCTCAAGGTTCTATACTTGGCCCATTACTGTTTCTGATTTACATTAATGATTTGCCATTTATGGTACAAAAGTATTCTGAGATAGTTATGTTTGCAGATGACACATCTTTAATATTTAATGTAGCGAGATCCTCTACATCTCTTGACGACGTAAATAAAGCTATCTCACTGGTATTGCATTGGTTTACTGTAAATAACCTGGTTCTAAATGCCAAAAAAACTAAATGTATTAAATTTACTTTACCGAATGTTAGGCAAGTTGAAAACAATATTGTTATTGATAGTGAAAAAGTAGAATTAGTGAAAGAGACAAAATTCCTAGGGATAATAATCGATTCTAAGTTGCAATGGGGACCCCATATACTAACACTTTCTAAAAGGCTGAGCTCAGCAGCGTATGCCGTGCGTAAGATTAGAGAAATAGCAGACGTAGAAACAGCTCGCATTGTGTATTTCAGTTATTTTCATAGTATTATGTCGTACGGTATTTTATTATGGGGTAAAGCGGCTGATGTTCATAAAGTTTTCGTCTTACAAAAGCGAGCTATCCGATCTATTTACATGTTGAGGTCGAGGTATTCGTTGCGCGAAAAATTTAAAGATATTGGCATTTTAACTGTCCCTTGCCAATACATATTTGAGAATTTAATGTATGCTAAAAAGAATATATGTCAATTTAGTAAAGTTAGTGATAGGCATACTGTTAACACTCGAAATAAGGACAAACTTAACGTACCGAAGTGGAGACTTAATAAAGTAAGTAACTCCTTTATGGGACTATCCCTCCAAATGTTCAACAAACTTCATTCTGACATGTTGGAATTGCCTGTGGCATCTTTTAAAAAGGCAATTAAAGCAATGCTTTTAAAGAAATCTTACTACAGTGTTCAAGATTTTTTAAACGACAAGGACCCAACGCGCACATGACCGTGTCCGTAAAGCTATAAATCTTCCCTCGTTATTCCCAGGAATAATTGTCTGGTGAGGATTTTTCTTCTCACGTTATGTGATTGGTTTTTTGTGATGGACAATTTATTTTTATTATGTCAAACAAGCGTTTGGTTTTGTCGCATAGAAAATCTTTTATAAAGTAAAAACATGTTAATAAACTGAAATTGTACAAACCATGTTTTGAAAAAATGAAAAAATGTGAATGTAAAGAGTTTCTTTGTTGCTTCTTCTCTTTACGAACACCTTCCGAAGCAACGGACTAATGATAAATTTAAAAACATTTGACGTTCAAAAAATGTTAGTTTTTAACTTAATTTTGAAGAATAAACTTTTTGACTTTTTTTGACTTTTTAGGAACTAGTTCCGCGTCGAGTATTGATTCTGTACAGCTTGTTTCAGTGAAAGCAAACAAATCAGCTGTTGAATTTAAAATATTATTATAAAATTCTTTCAGTTTGGTACGAAGACCCCTAACGTTTTGGTATAATAATTGAATTTCCTTAGTTGGTTTTTTCCTTTGTATGTGGTCTTCGAAACCAAATCCATTCGGCTAGTTTCACGTCTTTTGGCCATTTCTCTGAGTCACAGACATTATCATAGCACGATTCCGGGATTCCAATTAAATACGACACATAATCTCTTTCAATTTTGTGATTTATTTTGTCTAATTTTATATCCTTGTCCTTGCCAATTATACCTTCAATATGAATTCTCATGTTTTCCTCTGTTGTTGACTTTTTCAAGCCCCAAACATGTAGATGTTTCTTTTGCTCCACCCCTTCAATACCAACGATAGGCGAACCCTTTAACCTTTTATACCTTTATCCTTTAACAATATTCGTCCTGTCTAATTTATTTCTTTTCTTAGTCTTCACTTCAGTCCATTCTTCACTTTCATATGGTTTTATGATGGTCTTTCCCGCTCCATTCTTAACTTTACTGGCCACAGCCGCATAATTGGTAGTTTCGCTTGCGCCGTAGACAGAGAAAAGTATAGACTGCTGGATATCTTCCTTTTCATTCGCACAAGCAAAAGATGAAAATATACAGTTCCGCTGTAAAAGAAAGAGACACAGCAATTGATTTTTTGTCCCTCAAGGCGTGCCGGTTTTTTCAAGGTCAGCACATTATGTGCTAAATAAATTTTGATATTTGTAAGCGATTTGTCAAAAACTCCATTCGATTTTCACTTGTTTTTTGAAATATTGAGAGTGTTTTAAGCTAAAAGTGTTCAGAACTGACGTAGCTACCAGTTTGACAATGGTACGGTGTAGTGTTTTAAAATGCAAAAGCGATAGTGAAAAGAAAATTGCCGGATTGTCTTTCCACTCGTAAGTAACGTTATATTTACATTTTCCTACGTTATTTGATAGGAATTATCAGCTGGGATAATTTAAAAAACTGTTATGTAAAGATAGAAAAACATTCATATTACAAAAAAAGTTATTTTGTGCATATTAAGAAACTGATAATAAGATAACCTCAAAGTTTAGGGCTGCCAGATATTTGTAAAAATATTACCCCTAATAAAGGGTAAAAAGAAAGGGTTGAAGAGCACTTGAGTGAGGAGCCTTACAAAATTCACCCTGTTGCCCTCTTAAGTTAACAAGGGAAATTGTAAGTTGTATTAACCGATTGAGTCCTCATGCATAATTTTTTTTTAATTTTTTTTTTGGATTATCAAATTTGAGTTCTTAAAATCATTAATTTGGATCAACATTTTAGCTTTCCAGATAAACCAGAATTGCGTAAACTCTGGGTTTTAGCTACTGGAAGGAATGACTGGGAACCAAAAAAGAGTTCAAGGATTTGTAGCCAACATTTTGAAAAATCATTACTGATTAAAAAAGGATGCAAAACATTCTTACACCCAAAAGCTGTCCCTGTTGAGGTAAAAGTGTGAATTTATTTATTGCTTGCCTAAAGTTTCAATACAGGTTTACTTACAGCATTTTTGATTTAGGGATCCTTTTACGAAATATTTGGCTTTAAAGATTTTTTTTTATTGTACTATAGTTTGCCCTCCAGCAACTAGGCTAAAGTAGTTTATGAAACTACGTATTGGAGAAACACAGTAAGGAAGGGACTGCTGAGTAACGAACAATACAGACTTATTTAAGCCTTAACTATAGAACCCTATATTGCGCGTAGCCCAATCCACACATGGCCAGTAATTTTAAATTTGTTTTTCTATTCAGATTTTATTACTAAACCCAATGGGATCATCGTCCGCTGCCCCAATGGAAATTGAGAAAAGCATAATTCCATCGATGCAAGTGCACGCTTCTGAACAAGATAAACGACTATTATCTGTAAGTATTTGTCCTGAAATACGGATAATTTGGTTTTTTCTTTGAGATACGTATTATAAATTTGTTCAAATTATTATGTATTTTTCTTTAATAATCAACATAAGTTGGATTGTAACTGCGTACGGCAAGTAACAATATCATATTTGTGAAAAATATTTCAGGATCCCCAATCTACAGATCCTGTTGCATCAACGTCGTCTGCAACAACTGTTGAGACAGCTATAGTTAAAAAAGCTTCCGAAGCAAAGAAGAAGTATAAGGTGATTGTAATTACTTATTTTTAAATAATAATTAATTTTGTGCAATCAGCATCCCAAAAATCTTCTATGTAGCAAAATCAGAACCATATCATGAACACTTCATTCTTCTTACAGAATGAGTCGCCGGAATTCACGCCGCGAACAATGAGAAAAAAATGGAAGAATGAAAAAAGCAAGGCTGAGCAGCGCTTGAAAAAGCTAAAAGCCCTTCGAGAGAAAACGCGCAGGTTAACAAAAAAAGTGGCTAGTTTGGAAAACATTCTAGCAGATTTAAAATCCAAATTTTTAATTACATCAGAAGATTGTGAATTGTTGGCTTCAATTGATACAACCAACAAAGACTTCCTCAAAAAGGTTTTAAACCCTAGTAATATGGAACGAAAATATTCTCCATCATTAAGAAAATTTTCGCTTTGCTTGCATTTTATTAGTCCGCGTGCTTATACTTTTGTACGAAAAACATTTAATTCTTGTCTGCCTCATCCATCGACATTACGCTCCTGGTATAAGAGCATCGATGGAAAGCCTGGATTCACAGCGGAATCGTTTAGGTGCATAAAAATTTTAGCCGATCGTGCTCAAGTTCAGGGCAAAGAGTTACTTTGTGCGCTTATCATTGATGAAATGGCAATCCGAAAACATGTTCAATGGGATGGGAAGGAATGTGTAGGATTCGTAAATTTTGGGGAGGAACTGGAAGGTGATAGCGTTGCTCTAGCCCGAGAAGCGCTTGTATTCATGGTTACTGCTGTCAATGGATCCTGGAAACTCCCGGTTGGATATTTTTTGATAGATGGTTGTAACGGTGAACAAAAAGCGAATATGATCAAGGAATGCATTCAACTTTTAACGTCATGTGGGGTAAAGACAATATCATTGACATTTGATGGGTGCACCGCCAATTTTGCAATGGTGAGGGCCTTGGGATGTGTATTGGAACCATTATCAGACATAAAATGTTTCTTTACAGACCAAGAAATAGTAATTTTCCCGGATCCAGCACATATGCTGAAACTTATCAGAAACACGCTGGGAGAAAAAAAACAACTCACTAATGTTAATGGCCAGAATATTTGTTGGAACTATATATCAAATCTTCATGAATTACAAAAAAATGAGGGCCTTCACATGGCAAATAAATTAAGGGCCCAGCATGTTCACTATTCAAAGCAAATCATGAAAGTGCGGTTAGCAGCACAAACTCTAAGTAATTCTGTAGCCGAAGCTATTCAATTTTGCAACAAAGAACTCCATTTGCCCGGATTTTTGTACTCAGAAGCTACTGTAGAATTTCTGAAGAATATTGACATCTTATTCGATATTTTGAATAGCCGCAATTTTCATACTTATGCATTTAAAAAACCGGTCAGCAAACAAAATTTTAATACTATTCTATGTTTTCTAAATAATATGGAACATTATTTGCTTGGCCTCAAATTATTTGGACAACCTGTAATGATGACAAATAGAAAAGTAGGGTTTATGGGGTTCTTTATTTGCATAAAAAGCTTGAAATTTATTTATCAAAAGTACATAGAGCCCGAAAGACTTAAATTCATACCAATGTACAAGCTAAGCCAGGACCACTTAGAGTGCTTTTTTAGTTCTGTTCGTGGGAAAGGGGGATTCAATAACAATCCTACCGCAGTTCAATTTAAAAGTGCGTATAAACGACTTATCGTCCACGGTGAAATTAAACATCTTTCGTCTAGGAATTGTGTACCTCTCGAGGATATAAAAATTTTGACATTTAGTGACATCCGCCATGAAACCAAAATCAATTTATGTTCTAAGCTATCTGAATCGTCATCAAGTATTGGTTCATCAGAATCTGATGATCCAATAATTGATGACGACCATGACTACTTGGCTGATCCATCAAGATTAACTGTTTATACTTACTTACTTACTTATACTCACGCCCATTGTTCCCATTGGGGTAGGCAGAGACTATCGATTGCCACTTTGTACGATCCTGACAAACCTCTCTAGCTTCGTTTACATCCATCAATCTTTTCATACATGCTCTTTTATTCTTCATACTTCGGACGCCAGCCTTTTTGAGCACACTCTCAATTTGGTCCAAGTGTGTTCTCCGTGGTCGTCCTCTACTCACATTACCTTCCACGTTGGCTCTATAGATCTCTTTCACCAATTTACTGTCATTCATCCTCTCTATGTGCCCAAACCACCTTAACATTCCTTTCTCTATCTTGCACACTACGTCATCTTTCACACCTAAACGTTCACGAATTACACTATTTCTCACTCTGTCGCACAACCTTACATTACATATACTTCTGAGGGATCTCATTTCCACTGCATTCACTCTACTTTCATGCCTCTTTTGCCATGCCCAACATTCACTACCATACATCAGCGTAGGAACCAGTACAGCATTGTGAACTGCCATTCGCGCCTTTTCAGACAGGAACTGGCTCGACATTAGACTGTTTATGGCTCCATTTACCGCATTTCCCTTTTTTACTCTCCTTTCAATATCTTTCTCGCATTTTCCGTCCCTTGTAAACAAACTTCCCAGATATACAAACTCTTTCACTTGTTCCACTTTCTTGCCACCTATTGTAATCTCACATTCTGTCATACTTTCCTCTCTCTGGAAAACCATTGTCTTGGTTTTGTCCACATTCACTCGCATGCCCTTTCTTTCAAAAGACTTACACACAAAATTTACCATCATAACTGTTTATGTCAAAGAAATAGTTCAATACATTGGCGGATTTATCGTGAGGAGATTAAGAAACGTCATAAAATGCGAGGACTGTCTTCTAGCTCTAGTCACGGAGAAATATTGTAGTTTAATAGAAAAGAGAGACAAAGGTGGGCTTATCTATCCATCAAAAGACGTTTGTCAAGTATGCGAAGAGGCTGAAAAAATATATCGGCGTCGTTCGCACGAGGGTTTGACATTTTTTCGGGAAAAGAACTTGATTTCTAAGGTGGTCCTATCTTGTTTTAAAGTATGTTCAACATCTAAGATTTTTGAAAATGATCATTTTGATGCACAAGCCCTGATAGGTAATCATAGGAGTTTGTTGATTAAAGCAATCGCAAGTCACTACTTTGAGACACGGATTCACCATGACACCAAACAACGGTTTGAACCTCCCCAAAGAGTACGAAATGTCCATACAAAATTGATATTGTTTCAAGGACAATAAAAATCTTTTTATAATCAAAAGTGTTTTTATTTTCACCCTTACAGTTTTTCTTCAATATCTTTAATGTACAGAAATGAGGTTGTGACGATTTATTATAATAGGTCTTTACCTATGAATTTGCCGTATTTTTTCTGCTTATCATCTTGAGCCTCACGTCTTCATTGTTTATGTTTTCTCAATTCTCTTATTTTAATTTGAAATTGGAGGATATAAGTAACATTTTACATGTATAAAAATTTTCATTTGTCTTATTTCAACTAAGGAAAATAAAGCATGAAAAGTGGTCGTTTCAAGTGTCGTCAGTTTTAAAGCTAAATGTGGTAATTTTTCTATTTTCTTAAATTTCTATAACAAATTGAATTATGTAAAAATCAAGCTTAATGTTGTCCTTAAATGCTTGTAAAATTTAATTTAAGTTGGATAAGTCAAACCTGAAATATTATTAAAAACGTTAGTATGAAAAATTTAAAACACTCAAAGTTTTGTATGGAAAACGGCAATTTCATAGGTAAAAACCTAATATGTATAGATAGGATCCCAGATACCTTATATATGTAGCAGCTAATAGGATGACCTCTGTGACAGTAGGTAAGATATGGTAAACATAAGTGGGAGTATAAGAGATGAGTAATGCCTATGGAGGAAAAGGGGGTAAATTTTATCGTGACTGGCAACTCTAAATTGTGGATGTACCTTATTTTCTGTCCCTTTCAGTGACACGCTTGCTAGCTGTCTATAAACGTAGTGTTATTATTAGTCTAAGGCTTGCGCTATCTTTCTGTCTCTGTTTCATTATAGCTGTCGCGTTCTCTCGTAGCGCCGGCGCATGCGCCAGTGTTTCGACGACTTCTTCACTAGGAGTTAATGGCTGCCGTTTGTTTACATTTGACGTTTGCTGAATAATGTGAATTCCATTGCTGCCATCACTCATTGGCCTTCTAGTGCTATCCGTATGCTTAGATAACTCCTTTTCTAAACGGTGGACCTCGGCTTTAAGTCTCTGACATTCTTTATTGGTGAATTCTAACTCAACACGAATGCGCGCGTTTTCAGTTGTTGTCTCAAGCTTATCTTCTATAGTTTTCGTTAACTTGGCCTCCAATGAACTCAGTCTTGTTAAAAACGTATCATTCAGGGCTTCAATAATACTACCTAGTGATTTGCTTATCTCAGTGGATTGAATGTTCAAAGAAGCTTCATCAATAATGGATGCATGAAGATTCGGAGAGGTAGGTATTACATCCTCACAAGACATGTTATTAGTGTTAGATGTCATATCCAAGTTTACAAAACTATCCACCATTTTCGGAGTCTTGGTACCAGCCCCCCTCACCGGAGTATCATCCGTGACCACTATCCTCCGGGTAACATTGACGCAATCCTGACAACGGTATCTCTTTATCTCCTCTTGATGTTTCTCATATTGGGCCGAAGTGATGTTCAGGCAGTTATAATGGTAACATCCTTTACATGAGGTACACTTTACAGATTCAAAATCGTTAACCGTTTTATTACAAACAACACAATACATATTCGATGATGGTTTTTACACTTTTCACTAAAGTTGTTAGTTTACGTGAACTTCATTTCTAGACCGTAACCGGTACTTGAAATATTACTTTTCATACGAATTAAATACTTAGGATTATTATTAATTATATTTAGAATTTTATTTTACGGAACTCAACGTATTAGGTATGAGGTATCTACCCACATTTTTAATCTTCTTAAAGAGGTAATACGAGTTGTTATCCAGAAGATCAATTGGCATGCGCTTTCCTAAAGTGGTTGTACGAGATACTTCCCAGAAAGTAGCTTTATTCATTTCAGCATAATCGTCATTCAGAACATAGTTACTTCATGTATATCAAATAATACGGTGTGCACCTACCGTACGTTATCATAATGAATAATATTATACATCGACAACTTTTTAATCTTCTTAAAGAGGTAATACGAGTTATTATCCAGAAGATCAATTGGCATGCGCTTTCCTAAAGTGGTTGTACGAGATACTTCCCAGAAAGTAGCTTTATTTATTTCAGCATTATCATCAATCAGTAAATAGTTACTACATGTATATTAAATAATACGGTGTGCACCGACCGTAAGTTTTTACTATAAAAACGTTGAGTTGTCGGAAAATAATGTGTCATACGAACCAGTACGAATGACATACCCAAGCAAGAACAACCTAAAGGTCGAGACGACCATAGTTCCAATCACTGACGAGTTCTCTGAACATTGGGGTTATATATCCCAGCAGGATTAACATGAAACAGTATGATGGTAAGTATATCGACAGGTACCTGATAATCTAATTAGTGAATTTCACTTGAGGTGCTGACTTTGCCGTAATAATAGTTTGGAAAAATCACAAACACAATATCAGCTTTGATTGCCTTTTGGCTCTTAGTTACATATCCAATAACCTTGTTATGGATAAATCAACATCATTATTTTGAATAATCACATGGTAATAATGTTTTTCATTATTACTCACATATGAAAATTAAAATAGTTTTCATTATTACCCACATACGAAAAACGACGGACTATCTTGCTGTCTAATTATGATGCCCACATGGCATTACAAGACCGCCGCCGCAACTGTCCCCGCTCGCTACGGTTGTGCTTGTACCTGCCGTGATGAAGACCGTGATGGACACGTCACGTCACTGCCGCCGCCGCCACCGCCGCCGGCCGCCACCTGCTAGACGCTCACAGGTACACTCAGTGTTGTCACAATGCACATAGGTGCTGATGATGCTGATGATCCATTCATATCTTTGTAAATTATAACGTCGTGAAAGGGTGTAAGAATTTTTTTTTTTCAAAAATTCATTATGTCAACTAATTTTTGAAATTTTTGAGGGCCACGTACGAGAAACGTTTTATTCATGTGTTGTAAATGAAATATATGTATTATATACAAATATTCATACATGTGTGATTGAGATTGTAGATTAGTTCTTAAACCGAGAAATTCATTCAGAGATCATAAGGGAATCATCTCGAATAACACAATAGATTCAAAGGAATCTTACATTTTGTTTCTTTTAGCAATTGTACGTATGCCTTTACCAAAGGTAAAGAACACGAAAAAATTCAGTTTTCACAAACTTGACAAGTTTTATCGTTTTCCTTCTAGACCATTACCTTTACCGTTTATCTTTACGAATTTCTCTGTTGGTATTTAGTAAATACAGGGCTCCAATAGCATAACTGACACAATTGAAACCTCTCCATCGCAAAACCACTTACGTGTTTGCAATTGCCAACATACAAATTTGAATTTGTTGCTTGTTCATATATTTTTACATATTTAAATAAAGAATTTTCTAATATAAAAATTATATATAAAAAGCATTTGGTCTTTGGAAGTTTTTACACTAAACTTATATCATTACATTTTATCTGAATCGCCTTTTGCAGAACATATTTATAACTGCTTATGGATCCGCATGCAAGGGCGGTTATTTTTATGTCTATGGTCTTGTCATGGTTATACGAGGAAAACGAACTGAAGATAGTTCCTTTTTATTCGGTTTGAATCTATTTGGTTTTAGAAATATTACTATACAAAAGCATATCGCGGGTATGTAGCAGGGTAGGTATGAAATTCCCTTATATTTCTTACGTCAATAATTTACTTTTATTTAATTGGATAGTACGATCAGGAGCATGCTATCGTTCTTTGTTTTGTATGTATACATACAATCATATCTCACGCCATTGGTTCCCGTTTGGGTGTGCAGTGACTGTCGATCGCCGCTTTGTGCAACCGAACAATATTTTCGTATAATTAAAGGAAAATACTGATACAAGCCAAGATATGGTTTTCTTTTTAAACACATATTCTGTCAAGGCGAGTCATAAATATACCTAATTACATCACAAGCAAAACATATTGTATAATATTCATACATATGTTATATTTAATTTTATTACAGAAATATTCTTGATTGCAACATGATCTTCATGCTTATAATATTTTTTCATTCCATTTGTACCTTGAAACTGCAATTCTCAATGTTTCCTTTTTTGAACATTCGACATATATTAAATAAAGGTGTAGAAATACAGACTTTTTTTTTTTGGCCTTAACAAATTCAAAGGCTCTCTCTTTGTTTTTTTATTTATTAAGTCAGAAAATATCTTTAAGAAAATCTTATAAACTTTAAAGATGTTATAATAATGTCTATTACCTAAAGTTAAACAAAAAGAAAGCATTGTTAATTCTATCTTGTTCTGATTATTTTTCCAGTCGAATTAGTTAAGCAGTTTCTACTGAAATCGTCTAAAATATTGTTAGCTATGGTATGGTCATATATATATACATGTATATATGGTTGGCAATAGTAAGTACTATTATACCTCTATAGGTATGGTGTATCAAATAGAGAGTGCACTCATTAATAAGTTTTATGTCTTAAATTAATCAACCAACAACAGTTTGGCGATTTTTTGTGAAATATAAATGGGTGTTAGTTTTGTACCTAACTTATGAATATTGATTTATATGCATGGAACGCAAATTCAAATCAAACCATTCCTCTTGGTTTGGACTTATTCCTAAGCATATAAATATAATTGTATTTTAATCTCGGGAGTATAAGTAATTTATAAATATTATTCTTAAAAATAAATTTGAGAAAGCATTCTTATCTTCTTGTATAGATCTCAAGATATAGTTGCTACATGTATTTTAATTCTTCTTTCAAATACTTTGACTACAAAGATTCATCTTTCTATTTTGAAAGAAATTTTCGTTAATCATTTTACATTTACAATGACATAAACACTTTTTGGCTGCGTACTGATCAGGGATGCCCATTGGTAGTTTAAGAAAGCAAGTAGATAGACTGGCTAGTCGACCTGTTTGGTATAGCTTTATTTTTTATCATCCTATATGTGATAAACAAAATATGTATTTTGACTTTTGGTATTATACTAGTTTTAGTAGTAAATGACAGTTTTTAAATACTTTGAAATTTAATGGGAAATGGACTTTCACCAATACCTTTAATTGTAATAATTTTATTGTTTGCAATAATTTATTTAACCAAATACATGTTATCATTTGCAACCAGAACTCTAAACATCTACATGGTTTACTAAATCTTGAGGATGTAACATTGAAATATAATTTATGGTTAAAAGAACTTACCTAAGTGAATTTCTACCAAAATTATATGAAATGTTACATCCGAAGAGATTTAGTACCCACCCTAACCCAGAGAAAGGTGAACCTATCTAACCCTTCAGTTGCAAATTCACAGCTAAGATACCTCTAAAATAAATGAAGAACCGAACATAGGAACGAGATTGGAGGACGAGAGACCGATTGGTGAACGGAATGAGTTGAAAAATCGTTATTTTCGCTCTGAAACGGTGTGACCATGCAGTGTATCCTGAATCGGACTACATGGTTTACTAAATCTCTTCGGATGTAACATTTCATATAATTTTGGTAGAAATTCACTTAGGTAAGTTCTTTTAACCATAAAGTATATGTCCTTATGTACATCTACCTCAAATTATAATCTATAATTAATTATAATTAATTTGTACAAACTTGTTAGCTGTTACATTAAATTGAAATTGAAATTGTTATTTTTGTAAATATGTATGTAAAGAAAACTATAGTTTCCTTTATTTGAATTTACACGCGCATATAGCAACTCTTTGGTAGTTTAGAGTTTTTAAGAAAGAGTAAACTGTGACGGTCATGACGCACGCTTTTGGTTAATGTCAAATAAGAAAAATTTCTCTTTACAAAGAATAAGTTAATATCTAATTTTAAATAAAATAAGAAATCGACACCGGAATAATAACATTTAATGTCGTTTCTTTGATTTACAGGTATGTAAGTTAATGTTTGTTTGATTTGTTTCATGATTTGTTTCTTAGATTAACTGAAATAAATCTTTGATTTACAGAGAAACTCAATGTGTTTGATTGACGGTGCCATATATCAAGCCACTATAAAATAATATTATAAAACGACATTAACTGTCACAAAAATGGAGAAACTAAAATTTACTTTTCAAATTAAACCAACAGTGGACGGAAAGTCAAACTTCATTGCCATAACCTCAATTGCCACACTAGATAACAAAGTTTACCTGATTCCTGAAGAGTATCAAGCAATATCACTTCATAAACATATTCAAACCACGAAAACATACGTTACATTAAAAAGTACATTGAAAAAGAGATATCAAACTAGAAATGTTTGGATAAAAACAACAGAAGAAATTTTAAAAACATATGTCGATGAGACTGGAAACATGATTTTTCAGGACCAATTTCTAGAAGAAATTAACCAAGAACAGTCACCAGCTGTGAGTAAAATGACATTAGAGGATCCTATAGTGAAGATTTTGGAAAAATTGGTTGAAGACAAACAGAATGAAGAAAAGAAGAGTATGAAAAAGTTAGCTGAAAGATTTGTGATTGAAAAATTTAGCGGAAGAAATTCAAGAGCATGTCAGTGGATGGAAGTATTCGAAAAAGAATGTGAAAGATTTAATATTGTAAAAGAGGAAGAAAAGATTGAAATTCTCAGACTTTTTCTTGATAAAACATGCATAGATTGGTACTCCTCCATGATGATAAAGTTTGGATTACAATCTGAGTGGTCAGAATGGAAATCAAGTTTTTTACAAACATACACCAGTAAAGGTTGGACTGACAGCAAATATGCTTTGACTTTCAAGTACCAAACAGGATCTTTGGTAGAATATGCAGTGAAAAAAGAAAGACTTTTATTGGAGATAAGAAAAGCAATGGATGAAGGGACCCTAATTGACATAATCGCAGTCGGCTTACCAGATTTTATAACAGATAGGATTAACAAAGAAGAAATAGTTCATGCTAAAGACTTATTCAATGAACTTGGCAGACTAGAACACTTGGTGCAAAAACGAAGAATTATAAAAAGAAAAGAAGATAGTAAACCGGTTAGAGAAAAATGTAATATCTGTGATAAATTGAATAAAGGAGACCGCTACCACCCAGAAGATTCTTGTTGGTTCAAACCAAAATTGAATACGGAAAAAGATAAAAAACAGATAAAACTTATCAATAATTCAGAGTTGGAATGTGAATTGCAGTACGAAGACCAAAAAAACTAATAGTGCCGCCATTGATCAAGATAAAATTACTACTAAATAAAAATATTGAAGTATCAGGGATCTATGACTCTGGATCTAATGTGTCATTGATAAACTCAAAGATATTAAAGATAAAGCAAAACAAAGGCACTCTTTCAAATGATACTAATCTAAAAACGATTAATGGCGTCAAAAAAGCTATCGGAATAATTTCACTGGACATAGCCATCTTTGATATTGAGAAAAAAATGAATGTTTTTGTGATAGATAACGAAAATTTTGATTATGACTTTTTAGTGGGACTAGATTGTATACAAGAATTTCATCTAGTTCAAGACGAAAATCTGAAAATTCATCAAAAATTACCTACACAAAACAAGGAAAGAGTTTCTAAGGAAACGAATACAGATATTGATTCTAAGGAATTAAAAATGGATAATATCATAAACTACAATGAAAGTTTTAAAACAGAAGACTTTAGAATTTGTATTAATCACTTGAGTTTTGAGGAACAGACAATAATTGATGACTTAATAACAGAAAACCAGTCAGTGTTTGCGACGGACAAATATGACATTGGAAAGGTAAAAGGTTATGAAGCACACATCGATCTACAAGTAGAAAAATATTGCAGTAAAAGACCATATCGTTGCACAGTGGAAGACAAGAAAGAAATCGAAAGCCAAATAGCAAAACTACTGGAAAAGAATATAATAGAAGAATCATATAGCCCATTTGCAGCGCCTGTTACATTGGCCTATAAAAGAGAAGAAAACAGAAAATCAAGACTGTGTATAGACTTCAGAGATTTAAATAAGATTGTTGTACCACAGTCACAGCCCTTCCCGCTCATCGAGGACTTAATAGTAAAAACAAGAAATTGTAAATATTTTTCAACGCTGGACCTTAATTCTGCTTTTTGGTCCATACCACTGCGTGTCACAGATAGACACAAAACGGCATTTGTGACACAAGAAGGTCATTACCAATGGACCTGTCTACCATTTGGATTGAAGACCGCTCCAGCCATATTCCAAAGGATAATGTGTAATATTATACGGAAGCATAATCTTGGAGAGTTCACAGTATGTTTTATTGATGACATTCTGTTGTTTTCGAAGTCATTCTCGGATCATATAAGATATCTGAAGCAGTTATTTCAAGCAATTCAAAGCGAAGGTATGAAACTAAAATTCTCTAAATGCACATTTGCAGCCGATTCAGTAAAATACTTGGGGCATGTAATCCAGAATAATTCAGTCAGACCTCTGAAAGATAATTTGATATCAATTAAAAATTTCCCGATTCCAAAAACTCCAAAAAATGTGAGACAATTTTTAGGAAAGATAAACTTTTACCATAAATATGTGCCAAATATTGCAATAAAATTAGAACCACTACATAATCTTTTGAGAAAAGGACAACCTTTCATCTGGACTGACAAATGTCAAGAGTCATTTGAAGAAATGAAACATATATTATGTTCCCAACCAATATTAACAATTTATGACCCAAACTTACCTATTCACATATACACAGATGCCAGCATATTAGGAGTAGGAGCAGTTCTGAAACAAAAACAAAAAAACAACGAAGAAAAACCTGTAGCCTACTTTTCAAAGAAATTAAATGAAGTGCAAAAAAGGAAGAAGGCTGTGTATCTGGAATGTCTGGCAATTAAAGAATGTGTTCAGTATTGGCAACACCTACTAATAGGCAGAAAATTCACAGTCTTTACAGATCACAAGCCACTGGAAAATATGAACATAAAATGTAGAACAGACGAAGAGCTAGGTGACTTAACTCATTATTTATCGCAATATGATTTCCAAATTAAATATTTTCCAGGAAGATATAATGTTGAAGAAGATTGCCTGAGCAGAAACCCGGTTCTCGAACCAGAAGAAAACTTAGAAGAACAGCTAAAAATAGTAAACATGATAACAATAGAAGATATTTTACAAGATCAAAATCAAAATGAATATATACAAAGCAAGAGAGATAAGTTATATACAAAAAACAATGTGTATTACAAGAAAGTAAGAGAAAAAGAAAAAATTATTATATCAGAGAAATTAAGCATAGAGCTCATGAAGAAAATACATTCAGATCTAAGCCATATCGGAACTAAACAAATGCAAAAAATGATAAGCACTGTGTATACAGCAGAGAACATGACGAAAAACATAAAAATAATTTGTGAAAGCTGCACAATATGCATAAAGAATAAATCAAGAGGAAAAAATAAATATGGATTAATGTCACAATTGGGGCCTGCCAAAAAACCATTTCAGATATGTTCCATCGATACCATTGGAGGCTTTGGAGGATCCCGATCAACAAAGAGATATTTACACCTATTATCAGATCATTTTACAAGGTATGCATACATACTAACATCCAGTAGACAAAATGCAAATGATTTTATCAAACTTATAAAAAGTTGTACAGAATGTGATGACATAGAAGTGATACTCTCGGACCAATACCCAGGTATCAACTCAAGAGATTTCAAGAGTTTTTTAGATGAGAAGAATATACAAATCATATTTACAGCAGTAAACTCACCTTTCTCGAATGGTTTGAATGAGAGACTAAACCAAACGCTGGTCAACAAAATCAGATGTAAAATAAATGAACAAGATACAAGAATGGCATGGACGACTGTGGCACACAATTGTGTAAAGAAATACAACGAGACAGTGCACACAGTTACTGGATATGCTCCGAAATACTTACTTTATGGCACAGATGTCACTATTTTGCCAAATGAGCTAAAACAGGAAAGAACTAAACATGATTTAATCCAAGATAGGAGAAGAGCTCTAGAAAACTCAATCAAATCACATAATTATAACAAGACAATTTATGATAAGCATCGAAAATATATAGACTTCAACGTAGGAGACATGGTTTTTGTGGAAAACGGGAACAAATTAAACAGGAAAAAACTTGATGAACTGAAAATAGGACCCTACAAGATTATAGAAAAAATATCTACATCAATATACAAGATAAACACTGATCACAAGAGATCAGAGTCTAACTACTTCCACATATCGAAGCTCACACCGGCTCCTGCTATCTACGTGTGAAGAGTGTATGCCGGGAACATAAACCTCATTGTTTATATTCACTTTTACTCATTGTTTATCTCTTTTGGGGGGGAGATGTAAAGAAAACTATAGTTTCCTTTATTTGAATTTACACGCGCATATAGCAACTCTTTGGTAGTTTAGAGTTTTTAAGAAAGAGTAAACTGTGACGGTCATGACGCACGCTTTTGGTTAATGTCAAATAAGAAAAATTTCTCTTTACAAAGAATAAGTTAATATCTAATTTTAAATAAAATAAGAAATCGACACCGGAATAATAACATTTAATGTCGTTTCTTTGATTTACAGGTATGTAAGTTAATGTTTGTTTGATTTGTTTCATGATTTGTTTCTTAGATTAACTGAAATAAATCTTTGATTTACAGAGAAACTCAATGTGTTTGATTGACGGTGCCATATATCAAGCCACTATAAAATAATATTATATGTATATTTGTTAATATGTGTTTTTTTTCACATATTGTATGTGTTCTAGTTATAAGTTAGGTTTAGATTCTTTTTTATAGTTATAAGTTTTGGCCACAGCTGAAAATTGAAGCTATCTGCTTGCTGCGGATAGAACGAGCTCTGGAACATTTTGTCTTTTATAATTTTCTATTGTTTATTTCATGATTATGTGCTGAAGAAAGACAAATAAATGCTTTTATTATTATTATTATTTTCAGCACATTATTGGACAAAAGAAAATGATTTGGAAAAAGAGAATCATGGAATTTAATGAGGATAAAATTACATTCTTAGGCAGGTCAGCCTTTCCTTCAGAAATATCCTAGCTTGAAACTCCATACCAATGTTTCAAATATTTTTTGGATGATGATTTATTATATTCAGAAAATTGTTGATCAAACTAGTTTATATATCATGCAAAAAGATACCAACAGCAAAATGACTTATACTGCGTTAGATATCAACAAGTTTTTTGGGATATTATTATTCATGTCTGTGCAAAGATTTCCAAATACCAGATCATATTGGTCTCCTGCCTTTGGTTATGGTCTAGTTTTATCCACTATGCCAGTCAACAAATTTGAAAGAATGAAGCTCTCAGTGCACTTTCAAAATAATGATGATCACAAACCTGTTGGCCATCCCAATCATGACAGGTTGTTTAAAATACGTCCAGTTATAGAGCACCTCAGAGCAAAATTTTCTACTATACCAATGGCGCAAAGATAATCAGTCGATGAGCAGATGTGTGCCACAAAAGTGACTCAATTTTTGAAATAATATCTGCCTAATAAACCCCACAAATGGGGGTTAAAATTGTATGTACTGTGTGATTTATCAGGATATGCTCATACATTTGAATTGTATTCAGGACAGGAAAATACAGGAAGACTTACTTGATCTTACAGTCATAAATTCTTGAATTATTTACAAAAAAATGCAATCATTCGAAATATACCAAAAAAGGATATGCTTTCCATTTCCATGGGACAATTTCGTAATGAATTAGCTCAAGTTTTGTGCTCAATAGGATCCAACACAGAGGTCAGAAGAGGACGTCCTAGTTCCAGCTTTGTGGAAAATGAAATCCAGGCAAAAAAGAAGAGGACCTGCAGTTGTTCCTCCACCAAAAGACCTAAGAATGGATGGCAGTGACCATTGGTCACAAGTTGGCATTTCTCTGCGATGCAAATACCCACATTGTAAAGACTATTCAACAATAAGCTGTATCGAATGTAAAATTAACTTATGCCTGAACAAAAACAATAACTCTTTTGTTCATTTTCACCAAAATTGAAGGTATAAATGAAAGGTAATAGTGACTTAATTTATTATTTCAATTTTGTACTAAGTTCATATGTTCATTCTGCATAATGACGGAAGTTTACATCAAACCAACCAAGTTTACATTTTGTATTAATTTCTTCATTTTTTTTAGTTTTACATACATAACATAACATAAACGTTCACGCCGAATATCCCCGAAGGGGTTGGCAGAGGTACTAATCCTTTTGAACATCACGTGACTTTGTCACCTGGTGTTCAGAGTACCCACGTTTTGCATGGACAGTGTACTCACGTGATAGGGGGCAGGCCTATCGCCGTTTTGTACGAATACACTGTCACATGACTAAGTACAACTCAGCCATGTGGGTTTCCTCACGATGTTTTCCCTCGTGCCTGCCCCCTATCACGTGAGTACACTGTCCATGCAAAACGTGGGTACTCTGAACACCAGGTGACAAAGTCACGTGATGTTCAGAAGTATTAGTACCTCTGCCAACCCCTTCGGGGATATTCGGCGTGAACGTTTGTTATTATGTTATGTTATGTTATGTTTTCCCTCACCGTTAACAACCATGATAAATTAACCACACATATGTCTTTAGAAAAGACAAATGTGTGGTTTTGATATTTTACTTTTTAGTTTTAATATTTTACTTATATAATTTTTAATAAATTGTGTACACATGATTTAGGATTTCCGTCTAGAACAATTTTGTATGTATAATATGTTATTTTAATTTGATTGGAATCTGTTGTGTGTACCTATTTTAATAAAATAAAATAAACCATTTTTAATAAAAAAAATACATCTATAAATCAATTTTTTTTTTATTATTTTTCTTATTACCTAGAGGTCTTATAACATGTGAATGTTTTTTTTTACAAAGAAATAATAAATAATGCAATGAAGGGTTAAAACGCGTTTTTGGTGAAGTCCCTGCGAAATCGTCTTAAGCGTTTTTTACTGTACCTTTCACAGCATTGTTTTTACACTTTGTACACATATTTGAACCATTTGAATCGCCTTCTCATGTGAAAGTTCATTTTTCGACAGCCTCTTTCACAGCTTTCTTGTGTTTATTAGTTTTAAAATGTTTAATTAAATTTGATTTCAAAAGAAATGACCTATGACAGTGGCTGCATCGAAATGGTTTCTCTGTTGAGTGTTGTCTTAGATGTAACTTTAAACGTTCCTTAGTTACGAATTTTTTATTACACAAATCGCATTCAAATGGTTTTACACCTTTGTGTGACAGGATGTGGCCGGGTAAGCTGCTTTTCACCGCAAATTTCTTGTCACAAAGAGTGCAGTGGAAGGGTTTGATCTTGGTGTGCGTTCTGAGATGGATATTTAGTATAAGTTGATGACTGAATCTTTTATCACAGTAACTGCATTGAAGAGTTCTCGCTGTATGCGCACTCTTCATATGAAAAATTAAGTTGGAACTTATATGATATTTTTTATCACACAACGAACATTGAAATGGCTTCTCGCCGGTGTGAGTCCTCCGGTGGAACTTCAACTGTTCTTTGCGGAGAAATTGTTTGTCACATATGTCACAGTGAAACAGTTTCTCACCCATGTGCGACTGGACGTGGGCCACGAAGTTCACTCTATACTTGATGACTTTGTCGCAAATGTTACAATGAAACGGAGCTCGCCCGCCATGTAGTTGAATATGAGCCTTGTAGATTGGTACACTTGGGTATAATTCTTCGCAGATGTCGCAATACGGCGGCTCACAAATTGGCTTCACGTCAATCGAAGACTGTTCTTGGTCGGAGGCGCTCTCACTTGTTCCTCTAGTACTTTCAGTCTTTATAGGTGCTGCTAAAATCTCTTCTTCACTTTCCATTAATCTTCCGAGCAGATATCCTTGAATAAAAATAAAAATCATAAGTAAAACTATATTATTTGGTATCCAGTGATCATAGATGGCTGTGTAGACTCCTATTTTTCCGGTGTTTGATGACGTCATACTCACACAAACTCACGGCAGAAGGGGTAGCCAGGCCTTCAGAATTACAAATTCCTCGGCCACGTTTGGAACTTGAGTGGAGAAAATATTGTAAACTAAAGGTGGTTAATGTGTGGGTGGATGATGGGTCTCCAACCGCATTGCTTTGCCATTAAAATAGCCACCATACCCTATTATGATTCCTATGAGACGACTATGATGATTATGTCTATATATTATATTATGTATGCATACATATATTTATATATATATACTGTCACATATTATTGTGCCGTATCTATTTTTTAAATTAAATATAAATCAAGATAAAATCATTTGATAAAGATTACGTTTAGGGTTAGTATATAAGCTAGACATTTTATTAAATAAATCAGACTTGTAACTGAGCATAGATGAAGCCTTTTACTACTCTCCCGAAGGATTGCCAAATGACGGCATATTTATATAAATATATACATATATTATATATATGAAACCCATGGCTGAGTTGTACTTAGTCATGTGACAGTGTATTCGTACAAGACGGCGATAGGCCTGCCCCCTATCACGTGAGTACACTGTCCATGCACAACGTGGGTACTCTGAACACCAGGTGGCAAAGTCACCAGATGTTCAGAAATATTAGTACCTCTGCCAACCCGTTCGGGAATATTCGGCGTTTATGTTATGTTATATACATTCTGTTGTCACTGAACGTATTATGCCTGTTACATTAATAAATGGTATTGCTATGAATTGTGTTCGATAGTAATACAAGCACTTTTTCTGTTTGAAGTATTATCCAAAATGTATAAATTTATCATGAGGGAAAAAAAACACACAAAAAGGAACAATTAAATTTAATTAAATTTACATTTCACTGGTTCATAGGCATAATACAGAAAATTTGGTATTTATAGAATAGAATAGAAAGCTCTTTATTGCACATTAAATATGGAAAAACAATTACAAATACACAGAATGAATTAACAAAAGTACAATTGGCGGTCTTATCACTAAAAGCGATCTCTTCCAGACAACCTTTGAATGGAGAGGTCAATAAATTAGAGTCATGTGAGATAAAAGTCAAAAAAAAAAAAAAAAGTCAAAAAGTTTATTTTTCAAAATAAAGTTAAATACTAACATTTTTTGAACGTCAAAGTTTTAAATTAATCGTTAATCCGTTGCTTCGGAAGGTGTTCGTAAAGAGAAGAAGCAACAAAGAAACTCTTTACATTCACATTTTTTCATTTTTTCAAAATATCGTTTGTACAATTTCAGTTTATAAACATGTTTTTATTTTACAAAAGATTTTCTATGCGACCAAACCAAACGCTGCCAAAGCCAAAATCACATAACGTGAGAAGAAAAATCCTCACCAGACAATTATTCCTAGTAATAACGAGGGAAGATTTATAGCTTTACGGACATGGTCATGTGCGCGTTGGGTCCTTGTCGTTTAAAAAATCTTGAACACTGTAGTAAGATTTCTTTAAAAGCATGGCTTTAATTGCCTTTTTAAAAGATGCCACAGGCAATTCCAATATGTCAGAAGGAAGTTTATTGAACATTTTCAGGGATAGTCCCATAAAGGAGTTACTTACTTTATTAAGTCTCCACTTCGGTACGTTAAGTATAAGTTTCTCCTTATTCCGAGTGTTAACAGTATGCCTATCACTAACTTTACTAAATTGGCCTATATTCTTTTTGGCATACATTAAATTCTCAAATATGTATTGGCAAGGGACAGTTAAAATGCCAATATCTTTAAATTTTTCGCGCAACGAATACCTCGACCTTAACATGTAAATAGATCGGATAGCTCGCTTTTGTAAGACAAAAACTTTATGAACATCAGCCGCTTTACCCCATAATAAAATACCGTACGACATAATACTATGAAAATAACTGAAATAAACAATGCGAGCTGTTTCTATGTCTGCTATTTCTCTAATCTTACGCACGGCATACGCTGCTGAGCTCAGCCTTTTAGAAAGTGTTAGTATATGGGGTCCCCATTGCAACTTAGAATCGATTATTATCCCTAGGAATTTTGTCTCTTTCACTAATTCTACTTTTTCACTGTCAATAACAATATTGGCGTCAACTTGCCTAACATTCGGTAAAGTAAATTTAATACATTTAGTTTTTTTGGCATTCAGAACCAGGTTATTTACAGTAAACCAATGCAATACCAGTGAGATAGCTTTATTTACGTCGTCAAGAGATGTAGAGGATCTCGCTACATTAAATATTAAAGATGTGTCATCTGCAAACATAACTATCTCAGAATACTTTTGTACCATAAATGGTAAATCATTAATATAAATCAGAAACAGTAATGGGCCAAGTATAGAACCTTGAGGAACGCCCATCTCTATTTCCGATCCTTTCGACGTGGTTCCATTAATATCTACCTTTAAAGTTCTTTTATCAAGATGAGATTATAGATGTACAACAACATGGTGAAACTGATAACTATGCGTTAATCTGCACAAACAATACAACAATCCAGACATAGTTAAATCTAGTTATAAAATAATAAACTATTACCAAACATATAAATACATACGATACAATAAATTATATATATATTGATGATAAATTATTATTTCAAAAAACAAACAGAGAGCATTTGAAGTATATTAGTAGACAAATACACAAACTTGACAACATTTATAAGATTGATAGAAAAAATACATGGTTTTGAAATACTACAATAAATAAATATTTAGTAATACTTAAAATAGATAGATAGTAGTTTGATGAATAATTTTAGTTTTTAAGCAAATCAGTTTAATTTATTGGACATCTACCGAACATGTTTTTAATCCAGTAAATCTTTCCATTCTTGGGTTGTCTGGAAGAGATCGCTCTTAGTGATAAGACCGCCAGTTGTACTTTGGCTTTTATACCGATCTTTTTTTGTAATTGTTGTTTTTATTTTGTAATGTGCAATAAAGAGTTTTATTATTATTATTTTGGGAACATTCTTTAGTTTCTCGCCTCTCCCATGGCCGAAACAGAAAATTAGAATTTTAAATGGGAGAGGCGGTACTCCCCGACAAGAGCACAGTCGGTCGGGGTCAGGGAGTCAAGTTCAAGAACCGACGGACGATCCGAGCCGTATCGAGCAGCACCGCTTTCTGCATCTGTGCTGGAACCGACACGCCACAGAAATCCAACCGCCTCAAGTTGGTCGCGAGGCTGGTTGGAATTAACCCGTTCGCGGACAAAAAAATTGGGATTATTTCTGTCGAAGTCACACCCCACATGTCGGTGATCTCGTGAGCCAGATCGAGATATTTCCGACGCTTCTCGGTGTCGGCTTTCACGAGACCCTCGTCATGAGGGATAGTGACATCCACTAGAAATACCCTCGACTGCGACCGATCCCATACCACGATATCAGGCTTATTCGCTAGAATAGTCCTGTCCGTGATAACGGATCGGTCCCAATAGATTTTGGCACGGTCGTTTTCTAGGATTGGCTCCGGCAGATACTTGTAAAACGGCAGCCTTTGTTGCAGGAGTCCGTATTTCAGAGCGAGCTCCTGATGCAGGATTTTGGCTGCTTGGTTGTGTCTGTGCAAGTACTCAGTGTTAGCAAGAGCCGTTATTATTATTATTATTACAACAAAGAAAACATTACATGTATTTTACCAAGACATTATTTTTTTGCCGTGTAGTGCCGGCTTAGAATGTCGCTACCCCTTTCTACCCACGGGTGTCGTAAAAGGCGACTAAGGGTATTGGGGCTTTTTATTGGATTTTTGGGCGATGCGGTTGGAGACCCATCACCAAAAACCTTTATTTTTACCATCTTTTCCTCACTCAACTTCCAAAAGTGGCTGAGGAATTTATAATTCCTTAGCTCTGGTTACCCCTTCTAGGGAAATATAGCCGTGAGTATGTATGTATTATTTTATTTACGATGCGCAAACAAAAATTGACCTTAGTCTTCACAAGGAATTAGACTAATGATAACATATTCGTTCAGAAATCCTTTTATACAGGAAGCAGTTCGTGGGTTTTACTAAATTATCATAATATTATATATACAAAATAACAGATATACTAGTTTGTAACCCTGGCGCGACTACGTTGCGTCCTATAAAATGAGTTTATCTTGAAATTTTCCGACCAATAACAGCGCAGCTCTTTTGAATTTCTAAAGAATTTCTCTGATTGGCCGGTTTGAAAAAATCCGACCAATCACAGCGCATCTCTGATCGACTAAAGTTTGCGCGCGCTTATGACACTCAAGCAAAGTCTATGGGCCAAAATCGAAACTTTGAAATTCTGTAACAATTAACTTAATCCAGTTACATCAGATTTTTGTGCACACCACGGCCGCGAACTGTACAAAACGATACCTGAACCAAATTTCTAGCTTAACTCATCGCGTCACAAGCTTCCGGGCAAGAAAGAGGCTTACAGAAATAATATTTAACTCATCAGATTTATATTTAACTAACTGACCCGACAGACTTCGTACTGCCTGCTTATGACAAAATTTTAGGCGTTTTTCTTGGTACTTCGATCAGCCGAGAATATTTTATCTGTCGAATTTTTCCGGGATGAAAAGTATCCTATGTATTCATTTGGTTCATTATCTTGCACTCTGCCAAATTTCATGCATATACATTATGTACTTAAGGAGACTTTTCGCCTCAAACATCCAAACATGAAAACTTTCACATTTATAATACTAATATGATATTTGCAGGTATACATAAATTCTATTTAATAAATAATAATTATATTAATTACGTCTGCCGTGTAGTGTCGGCTTAGAATAGCACTACCCCGTTTCTTCCGGTGGGTGAACGTAAGAGGCGACTAACGGACTTGGGGCTTTTTAAGGGATTTTTGGGCGATGCGGTTGGAGACCTATCACCAACAACCTTTATTTCACCATCTTCTCCGCATGCAACTTCTAAAAGTGGATGAGGAATTTCTAATTCCTAAGCTCTGGCTACCCCTTCTAGGGATTTATCGCCGTGAGTATATGTATGTATATGTATATAATTAATAATCTGCTACAGTATGATAGATTTTGAAACAGCCATCAATACACAGTGGCACATTGCATGTTTCGCACTTGAAGTGGGACCTTTTTGATTTCCGGCCCTGTTTTAAGCAAACCACGCATCTGCTCGTGGACTTGCGACGTCTCGCCGTGTCGGAGTCTTTTTGCTCCACCGACACGGGCCAGTGCGAGACAGTGCTGGACGCCAAACGCTCCGTACCAGCACCTATCCGACCTACTTCACGCACACTAGTCTTTGGTCGTTGACATGCAGGTAGATGCAACGTAATAATCTCGTCAACGATGCGAAGGCGAAAGTCTAAATGATCGTGATTAGTATTCGTGCATGACATAAATAGTATGCGAGCATTCAGAATCGAACAGTTCAGAAGGCGTTTGAACAACTTCATGTACCATTTATTGCAACGCTTTCGTTCGAGCAAGTACGGTTCTAACAACTGATCCTTTAGATCTACCCCACCCATAGATCTGTTGTAATCTAGAACCACCTGAGGTTTAAGCGGCAAGGACCGCGACGAGGGCCCGGACGAGACTCTAGATAAGCCAGCGTCTGACCCATGGCAGGTAGAAATGGTGGTAATTCTTTTTTTATCCTGCCATGCAAGAATACAGAC
The DNA here is from genome assembly GCA_963576735.1 of Bedellia somnulentella. Taxonomy (NCBI): domain Eukaryota; kingdom Metazoa; phylum Arthropoda; class Insecta; order Lepidoptera; family Bedelliidae; genus Bedellia; species Bedellia somnulentella. Next base: position 27,840 of record CAUYWD010000456.1, on the reverse strand, counting down.
ATCGCCGGAATGCCGAGAAATTAACTGTCCTTGCTTGAGTTTACAGAGATTTATAATAGGCGGGACATGGGATCGGTTAGGGCATAAGGTACCGATACAGTCTGTACCATTACGTTTTAAAAAGCGTGCTAGCAGAGGAGAATTATACTTTTCATCCATAAATAATCTATGACCAAGATTTAGAAGTGGTGCAATTAGCTTTTTGACTATCGCCGTGCTTTTGAGCACAGAATCGCGATCTAGATCAGGAGTATTACAACCGGCAGTGTCTACTATAAACGACCACAGATATCCCGTTGCGCTCTCACATAGCTCAATAGTCTTAATTCCAAACTTGGCGGCTTTAGACCGAATATATTGTTTGATGTTGAGCATCCCTTTCCACAATGTGAGGCTCTCGTCAATACAAACATCTTGAGATAAAACGTAATTTGCCTTAAACTTGGCATTTGAATGATCTAATATAGGTCTCAGACGATACATTGGGTCTTGCTCCTCGACGCTATTGTTGGAAGTGGAGGCATCGTTAATATTGGAAGTCGCCGGATCCGAATCAACAAAATGCAACGCCCTCGATAATTCCTTGTACCTCATTTGCGATAAAATTTTCCCGAATACTGAAGTTTTTAATAAATGATGGCGCGAAAAGCAACTCTGTATAGTGGGCATCCGAATGATGCCCAGCATCATCCAAAAGGCAAAAAGGCACAAGATCTCATTTGCATTTGTTGGATACCAATTTCGTTGGAAAGACGGAGAATTTATTCGCGTCGCGTACAAATTAGTCTGTTTGACTATTAAATCGATAATCTTGTCGTCCCAGTAGGACCGAAAGGCATCATAAGGCGTCGAGAAAACCTCGACAGCCCCAGTGCGTCTTTCAGGCCTAAAGAGCTCTGACTTCCCTTGAAAAACCCCAGAGGACCATTCAAAGGTTAGGTCACCTCCTTCCAGCAAATCACTCCCATCAATAGCGCCACCTACAACGTTGGGACTCTCGTGATCAACCTCATTCCTTCTTCCTCTCGGGTTTTGTTGCTGTAGCGGCGACCGTGAGCGAATAACGTTTTGAGGAGAGTCCGGTCTGGGCATTTGGCTTGGAGGAGTTACCCGAGATGATGAATAACTGGGTGCCGCGACTTCGAATTCAATAAAATCGGGTGTCTGAAAATGTACCATTATCAAGCATGCAGTAAATATAATATTGAAAAAAACAAGTATATAATTACAAAGTACATGTATTTAAATTAAAAAAGCTGTGTAGTGTCGGCTTAGAATAGCACTACCCATTTTTTTCGGTGGGTATACGTAAGAGTATAATCACGGCTATAAATCCCAGGAAGGGGTAGCCAGAGCTAAGGAATTAGAAATTCCTCACCCACTTTTGGAAATTTGAGTGGGGAAAAGATAGTAAAAATAAAGGTTGTTGGTGATGGGTCTCCAACCGCATCGCCCAATAATCCCTTTAAAGCCCCAATACCGTTAGTCCCCTCTTTCTTACGTACACCCACCGGAAGAAATGGGGTAATGCTATTCTAAGCAGACACTACACAGCCTAAAAGCACAAGTAAAACATGTGCCTATGAAATATGCTAAAAATTACAAACACAAAAGAGTTTATGTAAAACCTTTAAGCCATAAGTTTATTTTTCCCAATATCCTGAAATAAATACTTCATTCGTTTTTGGGAGTAAAGATATGAATCTGAGCTGTTTTGTTACTTTACAAGACTTTTATCTTACTGGTTTTTTGTGGAGAAACTTTTCATCCCAGGAATCTTCTGCATCTGACTCATCATCCCGGTACAACTCCTCCCGAAATCCAGGGTCGGGCTGCACATGGTCTGCCCCATCCCAAACCATCAGTGCATCAGATGACTTCTTAGAAATGTTAGCTAAAATGAAAAATATACATATTTTAAAACTTATCTATACAGTAAGTTAAATCTTTTTGTTCATGAAAACCTCATGTGGGGATTATTACTCATAAATAAAGGAAAGAAAAATTTCGACACAGGCGGGATTCAATGGCTGACACGGTGGCTCAATTGGCAAGAGCGACGGGGGCATATACCCGAGGTCGCAGGTTCGAATCCCCCCTGTGTCGAAATTTTTCTTTCCTTTATTTATTATCTTTACAGTATTTTTTAAATCTTTTTGTTCATGAAAACCTCATGTGAGGATTATTACTAATAATCCCCACAATATTTTTCTTTCCTTTATTTATCTATGCAGTACTTCATTTTTACCATCTTCTACCTAATAATGAGTTCCAAAAATGGCTGAGAAGTGTTTCTTTCTTCAATAGGAGTATAGTAGCATACTACAATATCTTTCACAGATAGGCTAGGGGATATTATTCCACTTTTAGTACAACCAATATATTATAATAAATTAATATTGGAAATCTACTAAGAATTTTAATGACTCACTGATATTCTGATTAGTAAACTTATTTGAATTCATATTTGGAATTAGCTAATAAGTGAATAAAATTCTATAAAAAAAAAACAAATTTGTTTTTATACTATATCTAGTCAGAATCTATATAAAATATGTGTTTTATCCAATATCCTAAATATACTTTTATCCAATAAAAATTACTTCTTTATAATCCAGCACTGAAAACAGTGGAGACAACACTTATACTTGTAAATTTTATATGATCGGTTTTCACACTACTTAATAAAATATTTTACTGAATAAATAACAGAAAATTACATATAAATAGCTAGATTATACTACAATTATGTAAAGAAAATCAATATATTTGTACTTACCCAGTAAAAAACCACAAAAACAATAAACAAAAACTTGAGTTGCTCACGCGCACTACACTCATCCAAATGAATTTTTAGACTGACGCAATAAATTTGGGTTGCCACCATTCCAACAATGCGTTCATGAGAATAGTTGGTTATTTAATAAGGAAGTACGAAGAATTTACAGCATGCAAAACAAATGTTTATAACTATCACAAATAATGTTCTAATTGGCGTGCCCCGAAAGAGGTGTTCGGGCGCCTCTTCTACCGTCAACGTAATTAATTAATAATTACGTTGACGTAACTAAATAATATAACGTAATTAAATAATTATAAGCAGGAAGCCCAGGGGCCTCATCAACCGTCAAGAGGTTAATAGAAATGTCCTCACACCAGCTACATTACAGAAAAACATGTAGGCCCACCAGCTATCTTACTATAACAGAGTTTTAATACAATTGTATAAGAATATGACTACCCCATTTCTTAAGGTGGGTGTATGTAAACAACAACTAACAGTATGGGGCTTTTGTAAGTGGTTTTTGGGCAAAGCGGTTGGAGACCAATCACCAACGATACTATCTTTCTACTATCTTATCCCCTATCAACTAGCAAATATGGCTGAGAAGTTTTCACCTCTAAAGCTCTGGCTAACCCTTCTAGGGATTTATAGCCGTGAGCATATGTAGGTATGTTGTTTATGTAATTGATTTCAAGTGTGTGTATCCTTTAGATGACACTCTAGTACCAAACCTTATAGCGCCTGTTTTGTGTTAGTCCAGCATTGTTATCTGTTTTACATACCTGATAAAAGACTGTCTTTGTTACTCACCATTACTGATTGTCAAACTATGTTCTGTTTTACTAATTTCGGCTGTGCTCTCTTCGGTTTTTATGTTGTAGTCATCATCAGAATTATAGTCATTCCATTTCATCTCGGTATGCTCAATCAAGTCATCACATGCATTTACATACGTTGGTTCAGATAGTATGTGTTTTGGGTTATAACCGTTTTCATTTGATGAATTAGATGGGTCTATAATGCCGCTATCTGATGGTTCGCTCTTTATTTCAGTTTTCGTTACTATTTTGAATCTTGAGTCTCCACAACTTGAGTCTGCCATAACTCTCTTCTTGTTCTGGTATGTCCGCATTTTTAACTTATGGTTATTTATTTCACTATAATCTACTAATTAAAACTTAAGTGTAAAACTATAAAATTACATTTATAAACAAGTATAGTCGATCTCGATCATAAACATTTTTGTAGTGATGTGACTCGAATCATGATTGATTTGAATCATTCCAAAGAAGCCAGTTCGAGCTCGATTCGAGCGTGACTCGAATGAGGTTTTATGATATCCTGATTCGAATCACCTGCTGTCCCTGACACACTAACAGCAACTTTGTGTTTCGATATTATTTAAAAGTTCATTTAATTGTAGTTTTAAATAACATTTCACATTATTTTTATATTTATTCTAGTCATTTTGTAAAAAAAGAAGATTTTCACGAAATAAGAAAGTGTTTTATTATTTTGATTGACTTTTGGTAGGATCGTATTTGTTGTTAGTCCAGCTTTTTCTTATCTCGATATAATATTTTTAACAACCCATATATTTTACGTCCCACTGTTGGGCACGGGTCTCTTCTCGGATTCGGGATCTTGATACATGCATACATATACTCCGGCTATAAATCCCTTGAATGGATAGCCAGAGCTAAGGAATTAGAAATTCCTCAGCCACTTTTGAAAGTGGTGAGGGGGAAAAGATGCTAAGATAAAGGATGTTGGTGATGGATCTCCAACCGCATCGCCCAAAAATCTATAGACCCCATTACCGTTAGTTGCCTCTTACGTATTACGTACACTCACTGGAAGAAATGGGGTAGTGCTATTCTAATATTTTCTAAGGCTTTCATGATTGCACATTATAATTAAAACAACTTTTAAGTATCCTGAAACATTTGAAAGAGATTCGATTGATACCTAGAATGATACGCGAATCTATTGAAATAAAGAAACATCCAAACTTAGATAGAGATGATGGTTGGCAATTACCACTTTTATTACTATGAATTATTACTTGGTTGGCAATTACCACTTTTATTACTATTATTACTATGAAAGGGAAGAACACTAGCAAGACTCCAGATAACATTAGCTCTTTATGCACTTAGTAAATATTAAACGCAGTTGTAACTGAAATTTTGTGAATTTTTAGTTCTGCAAATAACACCTAGGTCGTTCCGTGACCATGATGACTGAACAGTTTTTGAAACGCTCGAAGAAACCATGTTATAACACGCGATTAAAATATCCGAAGATCAATAGTTGTTTTAATTAGGGAACTATATTTTCTATCACCAAAATTTATATTTGTCATCAAGTTGTATCACCTAATAAATAGATCTATCGCCACGAAATATTTTCGTTCTCAGATAAACAAAAATTGTTCCCAGGTATGAATTATTAAATTAATGTTAATATATGTGTAAAATAAGAGATCGATAACCAATAAAATTATATTGCATTACATGAATATAAACTTCGTTCTTATAATAACAGTTTTGTTACTTAAATAATAGCTCTGTGCTCAGAATGGTAGATCTGTCACCAAATAAATCGATTATCGATCCCTAACTGCGACTCCTTTTTATTTGAAATTTTGTAACCAATACAGTAGTAACGTTTTATTTCGTTCAGATATTAAATTAATAGTATTTGTTACCAATTTAATACATCAATTTATAATTTTGATAAAAAAAATATCAAAGGGGCGGAGACAAATTGGCGCGCTTTAAAAATTAGGTAAGGCAAACAAAATACAAAACTTTGAAAATACATGGACTGATTTTGATGAATACAAAGTCCAATGGTTCAGCAAATGGAAAGTGGATTTACCGCACAATATTGATTGGATGCATGGGAAATGCAACTGCCCTGCGTTTTACAAGAAATATATGTTCAAACATATTTTATCGGATTAGCCATACGCTTAAAGCTGGCCAACCCCCCTCCAAAAGCAAAAAATGTGATTATCGGCCAGAAAAGAAAAAGGCGACGCCCTTCGAAATCCAAACCAGCGCTGATTATTCAGTGATTATTGTTTTTTAACAATAAATATTGATTATTTTAACTTTAATTAATTGTTTTATCTACTATTCCGCTAGTATAAACCAGCTATTTTAAACCAGCGCTGATTGTTCAGTGGTAATTATTTTAAACAATAAATATTGATTATTTTAACTTTAATTGTTTTATTTACTACTCTGCAAAAAAAAAATATTTAAATATAATTTATACTACCAGTGATGATGACAACCCTAATTTTTTATTTGCACTTAATGCAATTTTCTAGTAACATAAATGATTTATTGGTGATCTCTTTAAATTAGGTTGCTTAAATACTTATTAGGACACACCTATTATAATACATACAAATCATTTATTTGGTACTAGACCTTATATCTCCGGATTTTAGGTGATTTATTGTGGAACTGATTTTGCATTGTTTGGTGACTACATTTTGGTGACAGATCTACTATTTTGAGGACAAATCATATTATTTAAGAAACACAAAACTAATTAAATTGGTGATAGCTTAAATGATACCCTTTTAATTATAGTGTAAGCCGACACAATACAGCATCTTCATTTTACAGGGATCTTGATGTTACTACTTATACATAAATTCCAGTATTATCGTTATTTCTGTTCTCACCCTATGCCCTATTTTGATATTACTTCTAATGGTTAAGCGGATAAAAATCCTAATTCGAACAGTTCGAATAAATATACTGATTCGAATTTAAATTTTTGATTCGAGTCCCATCACTACATTAGTTTTGTTCATGAAGCTACTAACTAAACAGGAGAGCGTTCTCACAAAAATATGGTAAACAAAAATGCAATTTATTACCATGCAATAAAGTTAATTATCTTTTAAAGACTATCAAGCAGAGAAACGTCCTAGAACGAGAGCCGTGTGAGAGAGAAGTGTGTCCCGCTCGCACGGTTGCCAGTCGAGATTAAGTTCAAAGAAAAACAAATTAAACTTATTTATAGGGAGTATTTTATAAAAAGCAGGTTATAAACTGTTCCTTTTTTGTATTTTATTTTAATTATTATTGTCGCCTATCGATTTGGAGATAAATAATTGGTTAAGTTTGGCAAAAGGGATATTAATATTTGTCACGGGTATCCCCATCGAAACAAGATAAATGTGGTGTCCACAATTTATCATCTGTTTGAGTGTTTTGGAGCTTTCATGTTATGGAACAATAAATAAAATAACTTGTACAATCTCGAACTTTACCACATGAATGCATTAAACGATTTGAATTTGGTTTTGCTCAAAAAGTGGCTGAGGAAATTTTAATTCTCAAGCACCGGCTACCCATTCTTTTATACTCTATTAATTAAGAATAAATATGTATAAAAAACACTGTGATTTACCAAAAACAATGTATATATGTAAATATAAGTGTTTTTATAATATATTTTTTTATAATGTATGTATGTAAATATAACTAATAAATAAAGGAAAGAAAAATTTCGACACAGGTGGGGATCGAACCCGTGACCTCGGGTATACGCCCCCGTCGGTCGCTCTGCCAATTGAGCTACCGTGTCAAAGGCTGCATCAGGTCCCCACATGAGGTTTTCATGAACAAAAACATTCAAAATATGTAAATATAAGTGTTTTGTATCCTTTAGAGGAACTCTTATTAAAACACCAACAGATGGTCACCCTACTTAAAACGAGACACAGTTAGCTAGTTAGCCATCCTTTTTCAGGACACTTTAAGTCGCCAGCGCGCGTTCCTGTTTAAATAATACTTAAATAATACTTCCATGGTTTTGTTCTATTCTTTTTTTCTCTCCTTTTGTTCAATGGTGAGGCAAAGGTTCTTTAGCCATGCAGCCTAGTCATTCGTTATCCTTCTTTCATCGGAATATTTTTTCAATGAACCTTTTTAGCGTTTCACTGTTTTCTATCGGAATATTTTTGTTTTCAGTGTTTTTAGGGTTCCGTAGCCAAATGGCAAAAACGGGACCCTTAAATAAAAATAAAATAAATAAAATAATCATTTATTTCAAAATAAAAAGATAAATCTTTGTTTTTTGAACGTCAAATTTTAACTTAATACTAAGTTTACTTCGGATTCGGAAGGTGTTTTGTTGAGAGAAGAACCCGTAAGAAACTCGTCAACACACATCTTTTTTTAACGTCCATTACAATTTTGGTGTTAGCCCGGAAACATCCTGCACAGAGCCCTGATGACACCAAGCCATTTCATCATTAATGTAATCATTGACATTGTAATAGGCTTTCGAACTAAGATTTCTTTTAACTGCTGCTTTGAATTTTGTTTCTGTTAAATTTAAAATGTCCTCAGGTATTTTATTATACATTTTTACGCATAACCCCATGAATTATAGATTCGTCATGTCTGTCCGTCTGTCCGTCCGTCCGTCCGTATGTCACAGCCAGTTTATTCCGAAACTATAAGAACTACATTATAGAAAATTGATGCGTAGATGTATTCTGTAAACCGCATTAAGATTTTAAAATAAAATCTGAAAAAAAAACCAAAATTTTTAGGGTTCCCCATACATAGAACTGAAACTCAAAATTTTTTTTTCATCAAACCTATACGTGTGGGGTATCTATCAAAAGGTATTGGAAAATGATGTTAAGGTTTCTTATATCATTTTTTTCAAAACTGAATAGTTTGCGCGAGAGACTTTTTCAAAGTGGTAGAATGTGTGTCCCCCCCCCGTAACTTCTAAAATATGGGCATGATAAAACTTAAAAAAAATATATGATGTGTATTACTATACAAACTAATAACGAAAATTGGTTTGAATGAGATCTAGCCCGTAGTTCTATTTTTAAACGTCATAAATCAAATTACTTACCTAATTTGGCTCCCATGATTTTCACACAAACGGGATTTTCTATATATATAATAGTACGGAACCCTTAGTGCGCGATCCGACTCGCACTTGGCCGGTTTTTTGAGTGATCATTTCATACGTGAAGTAAGTTTTGTATATTTAATTAATTATGTCATGTACATAAAAGAAATAAAAGAATAAAAGAGCATGTATGAGAAGAATGATGAATGTAACAGAAGCAAAAGTGATTTGCCTGGATCCTACAAAGATCCTACCCTAATGGGAACAATGGGCGTGAGTATGAGTAAGTATGTTCAAAAGCCAAGGCTTGCTATCGCCTTCACTGACATTTCCAGTCCGAGTTTTGTTTAATTTACATTCATTTGAATATATTATTATAATATAATCATAAATAAAGGTTCTGAAATAAAACCCATACCTACATAACTACTTCATTAAATTTCATTTACCGCACATTAAATACATACATACATATTCTCACGCCGTTAGTTCCCATTGGGGTACGATCCTGGCAAACCTCTCTAGCTTCATTCACATCCATCAATATTTTCATACATTCAAATTCAAATTCAAATCTTTATTGCATAAATCCACAGTATCAATATGGTGACATTTACAATTTGGACCTTGTGGGCCCCGTCGGGCACTGCAATTAACTTATAAATAAAAACTTATAGCTAAAAATAAAAAGGAAGAAAGAAAATATAAAATTTTAAAACAAAAACAACTAATATGTATATGAATTTAAAAATTAGTGGACACAAACTTCAATCTATACTTATAATAAATCTGTAGAGAGTTCAATTCTGTACATGAAATATATTTTCAAAATAACCATCAGGTGGTGATTAGGGATCGATACTGATGCCAAAAATGCAATCAGTAAAATTTTTGTCCGTCTGTCTGTCTGTCTGTCTGTCTGTCTGTCTGTCTGTCGGTTTGTATGTTCCTTATGGAAACAAAAACTACTCGACGGATTTTAACGAAACTTGGTACAATTATTTTTCATATACCTGCGCAGGTTTTTGTATACTTTCCAGCAGAGTAGTAAAGGGGAATTTTGGGAAATTTTGGGAAAACGGGAGAAGTTACTCCATTTTTTAAGCTTCCGTCACGTGTTCAGCCTTAATGGTTAAACTTACATAGAAATCATGTATGACGGAAATATTCTACATAAAATTATCTAAAAAAAAATCCTCAACAGTTTATGTCTATCTTTTACGGTTGACTCACAAAAACACGTGTAATTCCTGATAGCTTAGCAGTTCGGAACATTCTGATTATATTTGTTTACTCTTACGTTTGTAAACCTCTTACTCATGCCTAATTAAAAAAAGATAACATTATTACCTATTCAATAAAAAAAGAATCATATAAATCGGTTGACAAACACCGAAAATATACATAAAATAAGCCATCGCGCCCGTGACCAAAACCAAATCTTTACTAATTTACATGTGACATAGTAGATGGCGCCAGTAATTGCATCCTACATCACGTAATGATTTATTTTTAGATTGTTATAAATACTTCATAGCGTTTTATTCCAAAATTTGCTATTAAGCGGAAATACGGAACCGTTCATTAAAGCGCATTCAAAATCACCAAACTACACTGTTTAGGGAGTGCTATAAATTTAATAAATTGAAAACATTGCGCTGAATTTCACAATGCTTGAGCAGTGACTGAAGAAAGAAACCTCAGATATTTAAAAAAACAACGCTACCCGTGCGAAGCTGGGACGATCCACTAGTATTTAATATAATAATCATTTAAGCATTTAATTTTTAAAACAATAATATTTATACTTTATATCCTCACGTTATCAAAGTTATCATTCAAGTATTCTAGGGTGGTGTAATAGGATCTATCTAATAATAAACTCTTTACCTTTTTTATAAATATAGGATAACTACTGACATTTTTTAATTGTTGAGGGAGTTTGTTATATATTTTAATTGACATGTTTAATGTTCCTGAAGACCATAATTGTGTTCGAGACGCTGGTAGGTTTAGCCTTGTTTTATGTCGCAAGTTATACTTAGTTGTAGTTTGTTCTCTTGTCGTATATAGTACAGGATGGTTTCTGACTAGTTTGCAAAGTTCTAATATATACAAAGATGGCAAGGTAAGTATTTTATAATTTTTAAAATGCGTTTTACATGAGTCGGTTTTACATATATTTGCAATGATCCTAATTAGTTTTTTCTGTGCTGTAAATAGTGTACTAGCATCAGAACTATTCCCCCACAGTATCACTCCATAGCTGAGCCATGAGTGCGCATAAGCGTAATAGGTTGCTAGTGCAGTTTTAGTGTCTGTTGTTTTTTTAATTTCATAAAGTGCGGAAGGAAACTTAGATAATTTTATTCTTATAGTTTGGACATGCGACTTCCAATTAACATGTTTATCAATTTTAATACCAAGGAGGGAAAATTCGTTCACGGTTTCTATTTTAATATTGTTAAATTCTAGGTCAACTTGCAAAGGGGTTTTTTGATGGGGATAAAATACGATTAATTTAGTTTTTAGGTAGTTAATTTCTAAGTTGTGGATTTCTAACCAGTTTTTGGTGGTTTCCATTATGTTCTTTAATTTGGCACTAAGGTTTGTAGAGTCATAAGCTGTTTTTAGGATGGAAATATCGTCGGCAAATAATACACAATGATCTTTTATTATTTTAGGCAAATCATTTAAATATATCAAAAATAGAAAACAACCAGCGACGCTACCTTGAGGTATAGAGGCGTTTATTGGTTTTGTTTCTGACTGCACGGTCTCTACATTTCTAGTGTCTGTGTTCCAAAAATCTACTTGAACTAGTTGCTTTCTGTTATCTAAATAATTTTGGAGGTGGAAATTTTTATACCCTTTGTTAGCCAGTATTTTTTATTTTTACTTTTTAATTTAAATAAAAAAAAATAATTTAAATCTTTTTTAGGTATACTTTCGTTTAGTATTTTTAATAGTATTTTATGAAATATATTATAGTTTTCGTTAACACTAGCGCTATTTGATAATATATTGTGCCAATTTATTTCTTGTAGTTTGAGTTTAAATTTGTTTAAGTTTGTTTCATTAAATAGTCGTTTTTTAAAAAACCATGTTTCGTTTGTTTGTTTATGAGATACTTGCATGTGTAGTATAGTAGAACTATGGTGTGAAAAGCCTGTATGCTCAACAGTGGCATAAAGGCATCCTTCAGAAAAGTTAGTAAAAATTAGGTCTATGCAAGTTGCCGAAGTTGTTTTAAAATGAGTGGGCTCTTTTTTTACATGTTGTGTGAATTTGTATTCTAACATCAGCTCTAATAATGAGGTACAGCTTAAATTATTTTTCATTATATCGATATTGAAATCTCCCCCTATGACAACTTTTAATTTAGAATATTTTTTATTTATATTGAGATTTTTAAGATAATTAGAAAAGATAAAGAGAAGATAATTAAGATTTTTAAGTTTAACATAAAATAAATTTTCATTATTACCATTCCAGTAGACTGTTACTATCAGTAAGTTGTATTTTATCAGTTCCGCAGCACACACTTCTAGTCCATACTCCGTTGACAAATTTGCTATGTCACTTCTTTCCTCATGCTCTATATTCTCTTGAAGTAGAATACAGGTTCCGCCCCCTTTTCTCACGACTCTACTGTAAGTTGCCGCAATCTTATATCCGCTTAACTTTATGAGATCTAATCGTTTTTCATTCAGCCAAGTCTCTGTGACGCAAAAAGCTCTATAATTTGGATTTTCTTCTATAAAGGCTTTTAACAGGTCCATTTTATTGTTTATACTCTGCATATTTTGGAATAAAATCATGAAGTTATCTGGTTTCTCGTAGATTTCTTCTTTAGTTACGAAAATTATGGAGTTCACTGTTTGTGTTATTAGTACTCATTGAGGCCTGTAAAGAGGTTTCGTCGGTGTGACGCAGTGAGGCGGTTGTACTTTTGGAATCTATGAAAAGTTTTATGGATTTCCATACACATCTTATCCCAGATTTGTTTATTTTTCCTGAGAGACTAGAGAACATGTCCATGGTCAAATCTGCGTTTGTATCGAATATGTATGCATATTTATTATAGTAGTTATCTAAAGCTATCAAATTGTTAAACATTTCTATTTTATAGTTATATATTAAGGATCCACATATGTAGGTAGGGAGACATAATATAATGTTTGTATATGTGATTTTTTCCAGACTTGTTCTTAAATGGTTAATGAGTATGTAATTATCCTGTGAGTCTCTGATGTCTTTTTCACCAATAAAAATTATACAGTAGTCTTTTTTAGTGAAACTCAGTAATTTATTTTCTAGATTTTTTAATTGGTATTTAAGTTCACAGTTAGGATAACTGTATTGACAATAATTAGCATGCTCAAAATTGGTCTCTATTTCTCGTAGGCTGACGTTTTTATCTCTACCTCCTTTATTGGTTATTATGCAAAGTTTTATTTCCTCTTTTTTTAAACCTTTCCTTTCTATTTTCTTTCCTTCCTCACAGTTATAAATTCTTGCCATACTTTTCCTTTGTTTTTGGGTGATGTTATGTTCTTCATCTGTTTCCACTGTATATTATATTTTTCCTGTATGTTGCTTGGTGAAAAGGTTAGTTTTTTTGGGTCTGGGAATTTTCTGTTCTTTTTAATTACATCGCTTTTTGCGCCTGATTTGCAGATGTGGTCGAGCTTCTTTATTTTATTCTCATTTTTTTCTATAATACTTTTTAATGTAAAATTTTCCTGTAAGATGTTGCAAATTTCCTGGAGGGCAATTCTCGCAAGTTCGATATCACTTCTATCATAGAAATTATATCAAGTGTTAAATGTCATGTGAAAATATCACAAAGTGAAATATATTTCTATTGATAGATTGAAACAGTATTCTCGCACACGGTAGTAATTTTTCCTTAGAAATTAAAGAACGAAGACCGAAATCAATGATCCAAGCGAATGAATTGAATGAAAGGTCAGTTTAACTGTCATCTTAGATATGAAAAGGTCTTCATATCTGTCAATATTTTTACTCGACATTGGCGAAATAATTGTGGCAAACACGATTGAGGCCACCTAAATAAAAATTGAATATTGAATTTGTCAATATTTACATATGTTTTGGTTTGTTTAAATTTTCCTTTAAGTGTACTTTGCCGGTAACTAGCAAAGTCTGAATTCCCAACTCAACGAATACAGTCCCAAATGGACCATCCGACAACCGAATTTAGTTTTTGAAATTTTATTATGGAAAAATAATATATTTTTTATATTTTAATTATATAATTAACGTTGATCCAAGTAGTTATTATTTACAACTTCTAAGACTATTTGATCTATGATCCATTTAATATATTTACCTACATTTCAGTTTTCTATCTATAAGTATTCAAACAAAATTTGAAAACAAAATGGCTACCGTTCGCACGACATCTTCAAATATCATCGTATCGTCTGATCGTGACCACACGATATCATCCTTTGATATATATCATCATATCGGCTGGTTTTCAATAGAAAAATATCGATCGGATGGAGTGAGAATAGCTCAAGTCAAATATCGGTCGCAAAATATCACAAAAGTGATAAATATCGAAAGTGATATAAAATCTACCGTGTGAGAATTGCCCTCCTGGTCTGCTATTTCTAGCTTATCCTTTAAGTCTTGTATTTCCTTTTTTAACTCAGTAATTTGACTGCTTTCCGTTACAATTATTTCAGGGCAGCTTCTATTTAGTCTATTTGGAGTATCTCCCAAGTTTTCTAGATCACTTTCATCGGTAAGTGATGCAAAGAAATTTTCCGTTGATACGTTTACTACAATTTTTTTTTTCTCTGTGTGATATGTTCAGAATATGAGTCGCAATATTGTAGACATGTTTGGCATTTCCATTTGTTTTTATTAGCTTCCGACATTATTTGAAAGCGACCAAAATATACATCTGTACAATCCAAATGGAACGTATTTAGACAGACACTGCAGGTTAATTTTTGTTTGTTTTGTATTTCCATATTACATTTAGAACATACGAAGTTATTGCCGTCTTTTTCTAATTGTTTTGATTTATTTTTTATGGCATCCATTGTATATGTCGTAGGATGATTTGATGTTTAGGTATTTTGCAAAAAACCTAGGGATTTTGCAAAAATCCGGATAATTAGACAACGGTTATAATATTTTCTAATCTTACTAGGTTTTTTGCAAAAAAACTAGTTGGTTTAGTATGGACTCCGAAACGAAATGTCAGTTTTTATGAATACTGCACACTGATTGGTCGATTGCAGTGCCCCATAAACACGTCATCTCTGATTGGTTGTTAATTATGACGTACTTACTTCATTGTTCCTACCTACTCGTACATTTAATTTGATTGTTATTTTCATTTTAGTTACAAACAGTTTCAATAGTATTGTCATTTCCCTTTATAACACTAGCTATAATACATCAATACTACAGTTTAAAACGTACTTATTTTATTGTTCCTACCTATATTGAAGACGTCCGTGGCCGAGTGGAAAGGTTTTCGGTGTGGAGGTTGCGGGTTTGATCCCCGCTGAGAGCAACATTTATGTGAAGAGCATATGTGTATCATATTATATGAAATATATCGCTGAGTTAGTATCCCTTAGTACAAGTGTTACTTATTTTGGGGTAACTTGATCTGTGTATAATATGTCCGAACGTGATTGTAATTTTACTCCAACAAAAGAGTAAAAAAAAACATTTGATTCCTAGTATCAAATAAGTATTGTCATTTCTTAACCTTTACAACTCTAGCTATAATGTCTCAATACCACAATGACGAACCAATCAGAATAAGTGTAGGCGAGCAATCAGAAATCAGCCAATCAGCATTAAAGAAGAACAATCTTTCTAAACCAACTAGTTTTTTTGCAAAAAACCTAGTAAGATTAGAAAATACTATAACCGTTGTCTAATTATCCGGATTTTTGCAAAATCCCTAGGTTTTTTGCAAAAAACCTAAACATCAAATCATCCTACGACATATATATATATTATGTTAATTGGTTCGTTTTTGTAGGTGTAAGTAGCGCTTTTATTTATGTCACTTCAATGGTTTGTATTGTATTGTAGTTGGTCCTCCCGATAACAGATGTCGCTACTACACATAAATTTTAACAAGAATTCCTTTTTTCATAATTGTAATATCCGTTACTAATTATTTTTACGTATTATACACTACTTTGTTTCACGCACTGTTAGTTTATAATAGATCACTAGTCAAACGACTTATTGGTCTTTATTAAAACTTTATAATGTTAGTTTTTTCACGAAATTAATGACTCAATAACACTTGTTAAAAAATACCATTCAACGTTCTTCTTATCTTCCACAAACAATTTCACATAAGGTTTACTACGTTTTTAGTCTATCAATTACACTTTTACACACTAAAATACAGATTTACTATTTTTAGAACTTGTTAAATACGGAGCTCTAAATTTCCTACCCACAATTCAATTCATCCAACATGCTCTTTTATTCTTCATACTTCGGACACCTGCTTTTTTGAGCACATTTTCTATTTGATCTAAGTGTGTCCTCCGAGGTCGTCCTCTACTAACATTACCTTCCACATTGGCTCTATAGATAGATCTCTTTCACCACTTTACTGTCATCCATCCTCTCTATGTGCCCAAACCATCTCAACATTCCTTTTTCCATCTTCCTTAAAATATCATCTTTTACACCACACCTTTCACGAATCACATCATTCCTCACACGATCACATAACCTTACATTACAAACTTTTCTGAGGGATCTCATTTCTACTGCATTCACTCTGCTTTCATGCTACTGCTGCACATTAAATAAACCACAAATAAACATATATACAAGAGTAATGTTATTCAAATATGAGCAGTGATGGATTTACACTAGGGGCAGTCGGGGCTAGTGCCCAGGGCGGCAAATTTCCTAGGGCGGCAAAATTTGGAGATTGAGAATTTTTTTTTATACAACATACAATTACTATTTTTTTTAAATAGACATTTCATCTTTCAAGAAATATAATTATGCATTATGTATCAAATTACAATTTTATATATTTTAAACTAGGAAAATTAAGCGAAAACTATTAAAATTTGTGCACTTTCATGCTCATAGCACCGAAAAAAAAATGGAAAAAATTTCACCTTCTGATCTTCTGAAACTTTTGCACTCAAACGACCTTTATACTGAGTTTCCAAACGTAGAAATCGCTTATCGAATATTTATAACTTTAGCTGTAACAAACTGTAGCGCAGTACGATCGTTTTCTTGTTTAAAACGAGTTAAAAATTACTTGCGTTCTACAATGGGTGCAAATAGACTTAATAGCTTAGCTATTCTATGCATAGAGTCAGCTGATGTCCTTCAACGTTTAGATTGTGAGGATTTAATCGACCAGTTTGCGATTCAAAAAGCCAGGCGAGTTTGCCTGTGAAAAAATAATTGCAATACCAATTTAAGTCGTCCTTAAGGCAAAATTTATAATTCTATATAAAGAGTTTCAAATTCATTTCGCGTATCAACTACAACTAGTGCAAATCCATCACTGTATATAATACATAATAAATTTTCTTTAATTAATTAGTTACTCTGATTCTTAAAAAATAAGTTATCAAAACTATTAAAATACTATTCCGATCATAGGGCGGCATTTTCTTCAGTGCCCCAGGGCGGCATAAATGTAAATCCGTCCCTGAATATGAGAGAAACACCAAATTGAAATATCACTCATATACTCACGCCGTTAATTCCCATGAAGATTTATGTATCTACTTCAATTTACTGCAGAAACCTTAAATTCAAAATAATAGAATTAAATATTAACAAAAGTGTTCCCCGACTACCGCTGCTGTCATAGATGGCGCTAGTTGAACACAAACACAACAGTGGAGCGACTCTTTGGTAATAAAGTAAGTAAAGAACTGTCCATTGGACATATATTGAAAAAAAAAAGTAAGTCAAGAATAGCGGGAAACAAGATAATTGACGTTTCTTTTTGGCGGTATTTTTGTGTAGAAAGAATAAATAATTATCAAATATTTTAAAAGTCGTTGCAATTACAAGAACCAGTCTAATGTAATGTTTGTCACTCTTCTGATCTGAATGTACTCCATCGGACTGTATTTAACTTATTTCGTTCAATTGTGAATATTGTGCTATTTGGAAGAATATCTTGTTAAATCAAATCAGATCAGTAATGATTAGAAAAAGGACTTTAGTTTTTCAACTTTAAGAAAGAGGTATGTAAATACTATTTTATATATTACTTTGTATTGTAATAATTTATTGATGGAATACCATCACTTATTACTACTCTTCTCCATTCCAATAATTCAAATAGAGCTAAGCGAATTGGTAAATTACCAATGGTAATATCTTAGCTCCAGCTACCTTTGGTTGGGATAAGTAGCCGTGAGTATTGATAAGGTGATTAGTAATGTCATAATTTAATGAGCCAACTTTGTATTGCCCATTGGAAACTCATACAGCTCTCAGAGTTGAAGCTCAATGTAAACTTACTTATTATTTGTTATGACACGAAAAGTGCTTATTACTTTATGGCTACTATTTCAATTTTCAACAAAATATCTTAAATACCCCAAAACTAAATCCTAAGTAAAATAAATTACCTCCTTATAAATTAAATTCACTCTAACAATCATAGATTAATTTTACATTGAGTCCATGTATCTTTATTTAATTAAATGATATAATCTTATAAGCTGTGTAGTATCGGCTTAAAATAGCACTACCACCCCATTTCTCCATGGGTGTTTGTAAAAGGCAGCTAAGATTATTGGAGAGTTTTAAGTGATCTTTGAGTGATGCGGTTGGAGACCCATCACCAAAAACCTCTGCTTTACAATCTTATCCACACACAACTTCCAAATTTTTGCTACCCCTTCCATGGATTTATAGCTGGGAGAATGCTTGTGTGGCAAAACGGCATGTGTCTGCAGTATGAAGAATAAAAGAGCATGTATGAAAAGATTGATGGATGTTAACGAAGCCAGAGAGGTTTGCCAGGATCGTACAAAGTGGCGATCGATAGTCTCTGCCTACCCCAATGGGAACTAACGGCGTGAGAATATGTATGTATGTATGCTTGTGTATGTTTTGTGATAATCTTACGATCATGATTTTTCTATACTTTGCTTGTCATATCGCACGCTTAATACTACAGTGACCTATGTCAAAATTTTGATGAATTGAGTTAAAAAACTACACAGACCTTAAAAAGCATGCTCTACAACATTATGAATACCAGATGATAAAGAAATAAGTGGAATTGAACCTTTTTGTGTTAAGAATATGGGTGTTCTCTCGTGCCTATGTTGTAAAGCATGCGTTTTAAGGTCTATGTAGTATTATAACTCAATTCATCAAAATTTATATCAAAATTTTGTCATAGGTTACTGTAGGTTTACTGTATTTGGAAAGCAAAGCATAAATTAAATGCAAAGCCATTTTGTCAAATGGTAAATCTACTTTAAAGTGGGTAAGTATCACACAACATGGAATAAAGAATACTCTTTTGCAATGCACATTGATATAAATTGGACATACATACATATTACATACATATTCTCATGCCATTAGTTCCCATTGGGGTAGGCAGAGACTATCGATCGCCTATTGTATGATCCTGGCAAACCTCTTCATTCACATCCATCAATCTTTTCATACATGCTCTTTTATTCTTTGTACTACAGACACCTTCCTTTTTGAGTACATTTTCAATTTGATCTTAATGTGTCCTCCGAGGTCGTTCTCTACTAACATTACCTTCCACATTGGCTCTATAGATCTCTTTTACCAATATACTTTCATCCATCCTCTCTATATGCCCAAACCATCTCAACATTCCTTTTTCTATCTTTCCTACAATATCATCTTTTACACCACATCTTTCACGAATCATATCATTCCTCACACGATAACATAACCTCATATTACAAACTTTTCTGAGGGACCTCATTTCTACTACATTCACACTACTTTCATGCTTCTTCTTCAAATTGGACATTTTGTTATTTTATTATTATTTTATTTTTAACATAACATAACATAAACGTTCCTACTAAACTACACCTCAGCCATGTGGGTTTCCTCACGATGTTTTCCCTCACCGTTAACAACAATGATAAATTAACCACACATGATTTTAGAAAAGACAAATTGGTGTAGGCCCAACTCAGGATTGGAACTCACGCCCTTCTGTTTTCGGGCGGGTGCTCTACCCACTGGACTATCATCTAGTACCTTGTAAATGTAAACTTAAAATTATTCACAAAAAAATAAGAATCGGTTGTATAAAGAAGCACAGTTATCATTGGCGGTATTTTCACTAACAGCAATTTCTTCCAGACAACCTTTGGATGGAAAGATAAAAAAATTAAGGTTATTCAGGTAGATGTACAGAACCCTGAATATGAATATCACTACCTCTTTCTACCCGCGGGTGTCATGAGAAGCGACTAAGGAAAAGTGTCATTTTTAAGTGGTTTTTGGGTGATGCGGTAGGAAACCTGTCACCAAATTTAATTTCTATCATCTTGTCCCCTATCTACTTCCGAATGTGGCTGAGAAGTTTCTAGCTCTGAAGGTCTGGCTACCCCTTTTTGGGATTTATGGCCGTGATTATATGTATGTATGTTCAACTGTAGTGATTGATTGCCGTGTAGTGTCGGCATAGAATAGCACTACCCCATTTCTTCCGGTGGGTGTACGTAAGAGGCGATTGACGGTATCGGGGCTTTAAAGGGATTTTTGGGCGATGCGGTTGGTGACCTATCACCAAAAACCTTTATTTCACCATCTTTTCCCCACGCAACTTCCAAAAGTAGCTGGGGAATTTCTGATTCCTTAGCTCTGGCTACCCCTTCAAGGGATTCATAGCCGTGAGTATATGTATGTTCAACTGTAGTGATTGATATTTATTTGGCTCTATGTGCCAAAAGTGTATTTTGTTTTGTTTTCTAAAGTTTTACATACATACATACTTACATATACTCACGGCTATAAATCCCTAGATGGGGTAGCCAGAGCTAAGGAATAAGAAATTCCTCAGCCACCTTTGGAAACTTGAGTGGGGAAAAGATAGTAAAATAAAGGTTTTTGGTGATAGGTCTCCAACCGCATCGCCCAATAATCCCTTTAAAGCCCCAATACCGTTAGTCGCCTCTTACGTACACCCACCGGAAGAAATGGGGTAGTGCTATTCTAAGCCGACACTACACAGCTCTAAAGTTTTACCATAATTATAAACAACTTTACTATCTTTCAATTTGTTAATTCTTATCTGTGAATTTTGGTGCCATTGTTTTTTGCTGTATTTTATTGTTCATGTGCCCTTAGGCAATGAATGAAAGAGAATATTTTCTGTCTTTTTTTCTATGTAAACCCTTTGTAGTACATAAAATAATATAAATTAATTCACTACGTTTCAGCGGCAGACAGTTGCATTATGTGAACATATACGATCTGCGTAAGATTGGCTGAGCTGTCTTCCAACAGCAGTCACGTATGTAAGTATATGTGTTTTTACATACATAACTATACTCACGGCTATAAATCTCTAGATCGGGTAGCCAGAGCTAAGGAATGAGTTTACTACTATGTTATTATTTATTATATATTACGAAATAATTTAATAATATGTTTTTTTTATTATGTGTTGCACAATAAGAATTTAGAATTAAGTTTATTGTTGTTGTGCCCCAACGGGGTCTCGTTTGTCCTACATAATGATTTGTTAAGATCTTACCTGTATAACAAAAATGCAAATAAATTAATTAAATTGAATTTATACGCAAAATAAATCTATAAAGTAATAATGTTTTTACTTTTTTCACTACTTAAAATATAAAGCCGTGTAGCGCCGGCTAAGAATGTCGCTACCCCTTTCTACCTACGGGTGTCGTAAGAGGCGACTAAGGGTATTGGGGCTTTTTATTGGATTATTGGGCGATGCTGTTGGAGACCCATCACCAAAAACCTTCCTCAACTTCCAAAAGTGGCTGAGGAATTTATAATTCCTTAGCTCTGGTTACCCCTTCTAGGGAAATATAGCCGTGAGTATATGTATGTATGTATGTATGTTAATGTTACGTACCGGGTTCTTAATTTGATAAATACCAGTCACACTTTCGTGCAATAAGGTGTAATTATATTTATTGACCAATAACGCACTTTACACAACACAACAAACACTATCGATAATTAACTATCGATACTCGCACTAATTAACAACACTAATTTACTCCGTTATAGTAACACTGTCCACACCGTTAAGCTTATTTCCGTAATCCGTATATCACTGCACTGTCGTATTTAATTTCTTCGCTCTAGTATTTCGCTTGTTCTCGCTTTAGTTCTTCGCACTCCAATAACTCCGTAGCACGCGTCGCTCTTTATATATGCCAAATCTCAAATACGCGAATATTACAGAAAGTTCTAGTACCACATTCTCGAAAAGTCGATATTCGAGAAACATCTAGTAATTCCTTTACTTATTAGAATACTAGTAACGCCATCTGTTATCTAGTAGTGGCAAATCCTATCTCCTACTAGCGAACAGATGTCGTAACATTACCCCCTCCTTACATTAATACTCGTCCCGAGTATTATTGCTTCCATGGTACTTCGCAAGTCGATCGATGTGAACTATTTTCCAAGCCCCTCTAGGTTGGCGTTGAATTCTGTACGTTACATCGTTTATTCTAGTGACCACCTTGTACGGTCCTTCCCACCTATTTTGTAACTTAGGGGACTTCCCTTTCTGGCGAGTTGGATTGTGTAACCAGACGAGCATACCCTCTTCGAAACGCGGCGTGTTAGCTTTACGGTCATATCTGGTTTTCATCTTTTCACTAGCATGTAAACCATTTTCACGCACTAGGGAATGTACATCTTGCATTCTTTCCCTCAAATCGCTTACATATTCAGTTACACTCTGCGGCTCATCTGGTGACCCTCCTGTCAACAAATCTACAGGCAATCGTAGCTCTCTTCCGAAATTGACGAAAGCAGGTGTTTCCTTCGTGCTTTCGTGAACAGCTGACCGGTAAGACAGTAAAAATAATGGAATGTGTTTGTCCCAGTCCTTCTGATGTTTTTCAACCATCTTCGCCAACTGTCTCTCCAGTGTTTGGTTGAACCTCTCCACCATTCCATCTGACTGAGGATGATATGGCGTCGTCCTGGTTTTATGCATTCCAAGCAGTTTGCACACCTCTTGAAATACTTGTGACTCAAAATTTCTTCCCTGGTCAGAGTGTATCTCCAGGGGCACGCCAAATCGACAGATCACTTCCTCAACCAGTTTTGTAGCCACAGTTATTGCTTCTTGATTGGGTATGGCAAACACTTCAGGCCACTTAGTGAAGTAATCCATCACCACCATGAAATATTTATTTCCGGACTCTGATTGTGGAAACGGTCCAGCCACATCAACGGCAATCCTCTCCCAGGGAGCTCCCACATTGTACAACCGTAATCCCCCTCTACTCCGGGTCTGCGGACCTTTCACCGCGGCACACGTTGTACATTTCCGGCACCAGTCCTGTACGTCGTCCCTACAATGAAGCCAGTAAAACTTCGCACGAACCTTCTGCAACGTACGATTTACCCCAAGATGCCCGCCCGAAACACCGTCATGTGTTTCCCGCAGTACATCTTTAACCTTGGCTCTGGGCACGACCAATTGTAGGTGCTCTTCTTTACCGTTGGGTTTCTCCCACCTCCGGTACAGTAGACCATTGATCAGAACCAGGCTGTTCCATTGCGCCCAGTAAGCTTTCGTACTCACTCCTGTGGACGCTACTTCACTCCAAGCCGGTTGATCGTGTTTTTCCTTCTTCCATTTCATGATGGGTCTGAGGTTCTCATCTTCTTCTTGGGCCTTCTGCATAGCTTCTGTTTCCCATCCATCCAATGGACAAATTCGAGTCACTTTCACGACCTCCTCCTTCGACTCTTGCTTCCGGCAATGTTTACAGTCTTGTGAGATGGTCATTGTCGGGGCTTTCTCCTCTCTAGCCAGCACCTGCCCCCCGGTCCTGGCTAATGCTCGTTTCCCTGGACGTTTGCGGCAGAAGCCTCTGCCTGCCTCTTTTCTTCCTTCCTCAGCGGGCAACTTAATCTCAAATGGCCCCTTTTCCCGCAGCCATAACAAATCGGTCCAGTAATCCTTCCGACGGGCGCTTTAATGACCTTGACGTCCTCATTTGCTTCCGCAATCTCACGAAGTCGATGAGTTTGGCGCGTATCCTGGCGGCAAGCTTCAACTTCTAGAGCGTTCGCCAAGGCATCCTTGAGAGACGTGTGGTGTTGAAGTCTCACCGCTGTTCTCACTTCGATATCTCTGATGCCGTCGACGAATGCTTGCACCAGGTTCATTTCCACCGTCTTCGGATCTACACTGGGATAGGCCTTGCGGACGAGCTTCTCGATTTCAAGGGCCCACTGCTGAAGTCCCTCTCCAGAACGCTGGACCCTATCACGCAGCTGAGCGCGGAACACGTGCTCCAGGTGTCGCTCTCCATAGCGAGACTCCAACGCATCCAGCAGGTCCTTGAAACCACCACTCGGAGTCGGCAGCGCCTCTATTACTGACAGTGCTTGACCTCGGAGCGCCACCGTCAGTGCAGTCAAACACTGTTCATCAGTCCAACCATTGGCAGCCGCAACAGTCTGGAACTGATGTCTATACGCCGACCAGGATGTTGTTCCGTCGTAGGGAGGAACCTTCACACGAGGACCATGGACAGCTACTACATTCTCACCGGAGACAACCTTGACCGGTCGTGATTCAAGCTGCAGAACCCTTTTCTCCATTCCGCGGAAGTCGGTCTTCATGTCATCGATATCTTTCTCAATAGTGGTTACCTGCTCCTTCATCTGCTCTACGTCTTTTTCCACAGTAACCACCCGACCACTGACTTCAGTGACCGCAGTGAGAACTTGTGAGAACTTAGTTTGCTGTTCCTCGCGCAACTCACGAACTTCTTGTTTCACAACATCCTGTACCTCCGAATGTATGTTTTTTTTAACATCCTGTACCTCCGAATGTATGTTTTTCACAACATCCTGTATGCTTTGTTGTGCTTCACGCATGCTTTGAAACATTTCAACTATCATCGTCAAGTCAGTATTAGTTGCGGCCGCCGGCGCCGTTGATGTAGACGGCGCGTTAGTCACCGCGGACGTCTCCTCTGGAATGTCACTCCGAGGGTTCGTGACCGATGAACTCATTTCCGACAGCTGTTCACCCTCTGCGGCTTTCTGAGCGCGTGTCTTCACACCCTCTCTTCCGTCTTCCTTCGGCATAACTGGCATCTTCAAATCCCACTTCTGACACCAATTGTTACGTACCGGGTTCTTAATTTGATAAATACCAGTCACACTTTCGTGCAATAAGGTGTAATTATATTTATTGACCAATAACGCACTTTACACAACACAACAAACACTATCGATAATTAACTATCGATACTCGCACTAATTAACAACACTAATTTACTCCGTTATAGTAACACTGTCCACACCGTTAAGCTTATTTCCGTAATCCGTATATCACTGCACTGTCGTATTTAATTTCTTCGCTCTAGTATTTCGCTTGTTCTCGCTTTAGTTCTTCGCACTCCAATAACTCCGTAGCACGCGTCGCTCTTTATATATGCCAAATCTCAAATACGCGAATATTACAGAAAGTTCTAGTACCACATTCTCGAAAAGTCGATATTCGAGAAACATCTAGTAATTCCTTTACTTATTAGAATACTAGTAACGCCATCTGTTATCTAGTAGTGGCAAATCCTATCTCCTACTAGCGAACAGATGTCGTAACATTAAAATATGAATGACTGAAATATTCAGGTTCAAAGTGCGCATTTCACATTCAATCACATTACATACATATACTGACGGCTGTGAATCCCTAGAAGGGGTAGCCAGAGCTAAGAAATAAGAAATTCATCAGCGACTTTTGGAAAGTGAAGTGGGGAGAAGATGGTCAAATAAAGGTTGTTGATGGTGATCAAAAGCCCCAATACCGTTAGTCGCCTCTTACGTACACCCACCGGAAGAAATGGGGTAGTGCTTTTCTAAGCCGACACTACACAGTAAAAATGATACAATAGGCTATTTGACAAAGTTTTGAATACTATCTTACGGTCTTTATTTGTTAATAAGGAGCCCTAATATAATACTTTTCTGTCTTCCTTTCAGCTATTTTATTAAAAAATCTAAAAAGAAAATGCAATATTCAAAATGTGCCGCGAAAACGCGACTTTAAGTAATTGGCGGCTTTGGGACATTATATGTCATCATATGTCATATTATGACGTCAATGCCGCATTAAACACCAATAAGCGAAGCGATACACAGTCTGTTTACGCGCAATCTACGTCATTAGAAATAGCCAATTACGGTCGTTTTTAGTCACGTGACAGTTGCATCAAGAAAACCTATTTTAGAAGACGGATTTTGGTTAAATAATGCAATATTTTTATCTCGCATTATTACCAATCGCTCCAAGAAAGAAATATTAAGACCGAAGAGAAAGTGCCGGCTCAGAATGTCGCTACCCCTTTCTACCCACGGGTGTCGTAAGAGGCGACTAAGGGTATCGGGGCTTTTTATTGGATTTTTGGGCGATGCGGATGGAGACCCATCACCAAAAACCTTTATTTTACCACCTTTTTCCCACTTGAATTTCTAAAAGTGGCTGAAGAATTTATAATTCCTTGGCTCTGGTTATCCCTTCTAGGGAATTATAGCCGTGAGTATATGTATGTATAAAATAATACAATTGTATCTATTCTATTCTAGTATTCGCCAATAAGACATATTTAAATGTATTTTCCCACATATTTCAGAACTCTCATTCAGTGCTACCAGTTCATCCCTTCTCAAATACTGAAGTTTCTTCTGAAGAATTAGCCGAAATATGTATGTATGTAAAACTTTAGCAACAAACTGCCTAAGTAATTTGTAATTTAATTACCTACCTGTCTACAAAGTGGTTTTAACGGCGCTAATTTATATAAATGAAGCCAGAGAGGTTTGTCAGGATCGTACAAAGTGGCGATCGATAGTCTCTGCCTACCCCAATGGGAACTAACGGCGTGAGTATATGTATGTATGTAATTTTTAACCGACTTCAAAACAAGGAGTGTTCTCAATTCGACCGTCTATATAGCCCAGTGGGTACAACACAGTTTATCATGCAGACTATGTGGTTCAACTCCTGGGTCGGGCCTACAACATTTTTTTTTCTTAAGACATATGTGTGGTTTATTTGTCATGGTTGTTAACGGTGAGGGAAAACGTGAGGAAACCCACATGGCCGAGTTGTACTTAGTCATGTGACAGTGTATTCGTACAAAACGGGGCGAGAGTTGCACGCCTTCCAAGAACAACGTGGTACTTGGACATTCAGAAGTATTACAACAGATTTCTGAAAAATGTTCAATAATAAAATAGTATTCCAGCTGAGAACAACTTAAGTATCGTTCTGTAGCATTGAAATCTTAACAACTGAATGAGTCTGAACGATATTTAAGTCGGTTCCCAGTTTGAATACTCAATTCGGTATGCAAAGTTTTTTTTGGTATTTATTAAATATTTTTATTCGATAGTAAACACGAAAATAATACACTAATTTGAATATTTTCCATTTAAAATGAGTAATTGTAAAGTTATGATTCTTTAAAAATTTGTTCAACTTTTGTACTTTACGACGTCATCGATTGATAAAATCACGTAGCGACATCCAAATGAAGCGAAATGTTTTATAAAAATGTTGCTGATTGCAAAACATATCACGAATTTGTGATGTCAAATGAAATTATTACGATATTATACTAAACAAACCTATGATTTTCGATATTTTATTAATAAACTGCAAAGCCGTATGTCTTTCAAACAACATTGAAGGTCAAACACTGTCACTGTTTTTTGATAAAATAACAGTCATCTTAGCTTCAATTGATATAATTTCAAGAAAATATTGTTTATAACCATAATATCTCGAAATGGTTTTGTAATCAGCATCACTTTAGTAAAACTTTGCATACCGAATTCAGAAATCGGGCGTTAGTACCTCCGCCAACTCCTTCAAGTTTATTCGGCGTGAACAT